>CM021109.1:606959324-606996778 GCA_007115665.2 Sequoiadendron giganteum | reverse complement strand
AAGGCTATGGATCCATAGAGAAAGCCTTGCATATTTATTGGTTACCCAGATGATGTCAAAGGCTATAGGATTCTTCATCCTACCACACATGAGTTGTTCATTGAGAGGAGTGTTCACTTTGAGGAGAGTACTTCTGGTCCTTCTCTCAACACTTCTCCTACCACCATTAGCTTGGAGTCCTTGTATCATCATGATAGTTCTTCAAAGGTTCATAATAATTCAGATCATGATGAGGAGTCTTCTTCCTCCACTTTAGATGTTTATAGTGATCATGAGGATGCACATAGTTCATCTTTAGAGGATTATGATTCTCCTCCATATTCTACTCCTTCTTGAGCCATAGGGCCTCTTTGGGCTCATCAAAATTTAAAATCACCAGGTGATTGGGTAGGGGATCCATTAGATCATAGGAGAACAAGACCACAGTTTCAGGATGCTCCACATTCATTCCTTGCTTCAACTTCTGATCCACTGAATTTTTAGGAAGCTTATGGTGTCCTCGAGTAGGATGCAACCATGCAAGAAGAGTTTAGTTCCTTGGAGAGGAACCACACTTGGGATCTTGTCACACTTCCTAAGGGAAGAAAACTTGTTCAATGCAAGTGGGCCTATCAAACAAAATATGTAGAAAATGGGCTGGTTGACAAGAACAAGGCTCATTTGGTTGCCAAAGGATTCTCCCAAGTTCTAGGGATTGACTACTCTAAGACTTTTGCACCAGTTGCTGAAATGAATTCCATCCGACTTGTTCTTGCCATAACTGCAACACATAGATGGGATATTCATCAGATGGATGTGAAGAGTGATTTTCTTCACGGTGATCTTCAGGAGGAGATATACATGGAGCATCTACAGGGGTTTTTTTATGATTCTTCACTTGTGTGTCATCTTCAGAAGTCTCTCTATGGCCTCAAATAGGCCCCTTGAGATTGGTACACCAAGATGAACTCCTTCCTTCTGACAGTGGGGTTCACTTGATTCCATTTTGATTGTAATGTCTACATATTGCAGCAAGATGATATCACACATTCTTGGTTCTCTGTGTTGATGACTTGTTGATCATAAGGAGTCTTTCATCCACCATTTAGGCAGTGAAAACCACCCTTCATGATCAATTTTTGATGTTAGAATTGGACTTGTTGCACTACTTCTTGGGGATTGAGATTACTCATTCTTCCTCAAGTATGAATCTTGCACAGTCTAATTACACACTTGACATGCTCCATAGGTTTCACATGGTTGATTGTAAGCCTGCACCAACTTGATTTTTGTTAGGGGTTAAACTTGAGGCTAAGTGTTCTTCACTATTGTTTGATGACACTTTATATTGACAACTTGTTTGTAGTCTCATCTACCTGACTCATACAAGGCTTGACATTTCATATGTAGTAGGAATGGTCTCTCAATTTGTGTAGGAGCCACATGAGCTACATTGGAAAGTAGCTAAGAAAATTCTTGACTACATCAAGGGTACTCACAATTATGGGATTCATTATGCAGTTGGCATGGATTTTGACTTGGTGGGACACATAAATTTAGACTAGGTAGGCGATTCTCAAAATCACAAGTTTAATTTAGGATAATGCTTCTCCGTTGGCTCTAGTCTAGTTTATTGGTCGAGCAAGAAGCAATCTGCTATTGCTCTTTCATCTACAAAGGCCGAATATCGAGGATAAATGAATGCTACTACTGAGGCCATCTAGCTTCAAAACATTCTTACTGATTTTGGAATTCCCTTTCAGAAGCCCATAGTCATCCATTGTGACAACAAGAGTGCGATTTAGATCTCTCACAATCTGGTCCGTCACTAGCGGACTAGGCACATGAGATCCATATGCACTACATTCAGGAGCCGATTCATGGCAAGATCATTGATCTCAAGTACTATTTGACATCAGACCAGACTGTAGACATCTTCACCAAACCCTTCACTGAGAGAAATTTCCTTCATTTGTGAGCCTTACTTGGGGTGTGGTTGGTGTCATCCATGGGGGGCTACTTAGAGCTTCTTTTCTCTTTTTCACCTCTCTTTTTGGGAGGAGTTTTGTCCCACTAGATTTTCTCATTTTCTCCGGTTGTGAGAGATTTATCTGCATTGTATTTGTACATGGATACCTAACATGACCTCATTTTATGAGACCCATCATCTTTTACATCCTCCTAATTTGTGCTTAAGGGGGGGTGTTGGTGTAGGTTATTATTTTCATAGTGGGCTAATTTATTTTCCCTTAGTCCTAGGTTTTTCTTACACTTAGTAAAAATTTATTAGGATAATAAAGTGAGTTTATTATTTAATAACTAGGAGATAAGTGATGAGGTGTCCCCTTCCTTAAAGGGTGGAACCACTTTCCACTGTTGGTGGAATCCTCAACTTTTTGTGGTTTATTCCTATTGGTTGGATTCTTCACCCACCTCCTCTCCTAAGTTCTATATAAACTCACTATCTAGCTTTTATTTGCATCCATTCAAGCATATTTATTTGTATCTTTTCAACTTTGAAGATTTTAATGCAATATTGTCACATTGACATTGTATAATCTCTTAGAGTTTTGGTGTGCATTCTTTATGATTTTCTAGTTTATGTAGCTTTAATTTTTTCTTATAAAATTCTTGGGTTATTCAATCTATTTTAGATTTCTAACAGTAAGAAGACGTAATTAATGTTTCCAAAAGTTTACACATGCTAGTGATCATTCCTAAGGAAATAATCTCCATAGGGCCATAATCTTTCCTTAAGTATAGTTAGCTTAGATAGAAAGCCTTGATGCGACTTATTTGATAATTAATAATTGACGTGGAAGAAATCAGTTTCTACTTACATATTTTCCTAAACCTTTTAACCATGGGGCCAAAATTTGAATTCATTAAGTACATCACAATAAATCTTAGGGTCATCATAAGCTTGATTAGAATATAAATAGCTGAAAAATTGGAGATAAACATCACTAACCACACGTTCTTGAAAATTTTATGTGATATGCGATACTTATGACAAGACAACCCATAATAATTGTTAAGAACCCCTCAACACCTATTTTATCCTCATCACATCATCTGACTTAGTCCACATCATCAAATGCCCTAATGTGTAGAGCCACTTGTACCCACAAAGAACTACATAGTAGGCCACCATTTAAATGGTTATATTTTTCTGCTCATCAAGGATTTTAATCCTTTTATATTCACTGGTAGAGCCCCAAGTCTTTGATTTTTTTTGCAAAGACTCCATGAGGAACCCAAGTTGGCTAGGGAATTTTCCACCTAATTTCCCTCTGTAGTGTCAAAAAATGTCATCCATGACATTTTCACACTTGTTTGGGCCCTCCTTGTAAAATTGAGCTTGATGATGCCTTGACTTAGTGTTGTAATGTGTTTAACACACTTACATTAGTTCTTGGACCCTTGTGAACTACATGGACCTAATTGTACCTTATTTTAGGTGTTGTAAAGTGTTGTACCACACTTTAACACTTATCTAGGGTTTTCATTTATTAATTGGGCTTCTTTATGCTTTAATTGGACTTATTTTGCATCCACAAGCCTTATTAAATTTATCTTTTTGAGGATAATCCTGACATAAATCAACATCCAATCATAATTCATGTCTTTTTAGGTTGTGTGGCCTAGATTTAGTGATTTGGGACCCATATGCCACCTTGGGCATCTGAGTCCAACCTAGGTTTTTGGGCCCCGATCTAGATTTTTCATCATTCTAAGTATTTTTGAAAATGTGTCCCCTAGTTATGCCTAATGGGACTCATACACCACTTTTGGTGTATGAGTCCCATGTGGACCAAAATCAAATTTAATTCAAATTATTAGTGGGATTTTATCCTACTAGATTTGATGTCGACTTGTAGTGTTGTAATTTCGAGAAATTTGGCATAAATAAGTATAAATACAAGGTTATTTCACTCATTTTCATGTAAGCATTCAAGAGATCAATCTAAGACTTTCATGAGAGCATTCCTAATAGAAAATTGGAATTCACAAGAGCATTCACGAGTTCAAAAGAGCATTCAAGAGCATTCAAGGGGTAATTATCAAGTATTTTGGAGCATTATTCAAGTATCAAGTATCATGTCAAAGTCACCATGCATCATGTTTATTTTTGAGCTAAAAATTGTGATGTAGGGTTTCATGATTCAAGCTAGCATTCAAGTTAAGAACTATCACATTCAAGAAAGAGTCAAGATCTACATCCACTGGAGCCACTTCTTATATGTTTGCAACACTTTATTGCTAGGGTTTGGTGAGTTGTAAAATTGCATGTTGTTCATTCATCATTCCTTCATTTTATTATAAGGTTTGATTACCAAAATGAGTTTTGATCAAGGAAACCCCCTTTCTATGAACAAAACAACATTTTCCCCTCTCTTTAGTGTGTGATTTGAAGATCTAGGTTGAAGACCTATTGAAGAGTAATTTTGGAGAAAGTTGTCAAAGTGTTCAACGTTGTCAAAGTTGTCACCTTGCATTGGATATCATTAAGAGACATCTACAGGTTGCAAATCAGAGATTCAAAATTCAAAAATCAAATGGAAAGGACATAACAAACATTGAAGAGCAGAATCAAACTTTAAATTTCCAAAATAAACTAACTGGACTAATATTCCACTTTTGGCATATGAGTCCCAGTATAGGAAATTTTGCATATTTTAGGAGATTCAGTCATATCTCTACTAGATTTTTGTTCTTTCCTAGAAACCCTAATTTGGGACTAAATCACCCAGAATGGCGTATGAGTCTCAACAAGCATTAATTTAAATGTTTTTAGAATTTCAAGTCTTCATCAAGTCCTCTTTAGGTTTCTAGGTGCACACCTTTCATCTCTCAACTTTTTGTTTTGATTTATATGCTTTATAAGGCCATTTAGTGAAATCTGGCAATGCATTAGGTTTCATAATTAGGTCTTTCATTTCATTAGTCTTTCTAAGCCTTAGCTTGGTGGTGAACCCATATTTAGCTTATAATCATACCATAGGACAACCCTATGGAAAGATCTCTTTCCCCTTTACATACCTAAGTTTGAGATCTCTAGGGTTTTCCTTGAATGCATGTTGTGAAATGTGTTGTTCTATGTCCTAAACCATAAGCAACGACCATTTTCAAACTTTCATTTTGGTGAACCTACATTTAGAACATCTTAATTCTAATTTAGAGTGCATCATCATCCTAGATCTTGCTTGCATTAAATTTGCATTAGGGTTTGCATTAGTTAATTGACATTCTAGGGTTTCTAAATATTGCATTACTGAAAGTGAATATAGGTAGCATTTTTGCATCTTACATTATTGGAAATGATCTAAAATTTGCATTTGTGTTTAGTGTATAGATCATCCAAACCAAAAAGCATAAAAATCACAAGTAATATTTTTTGAAAATTATGAAAAAAACCCTCACAAGGACTCATATGCCCCACTGGGTGATTTAGTCCCAGTGCATATTTTAAACTGCATTTTCCAAAGTTTAAAATTATATTTCTAAGCTTCTATTTGTTGTTGATAACTTTTTGTTTCAATTTATAGAGTTTCTATTATAGTCATTTCATTGCATTTAGCTTAAATTGCATTTGCATCTATCTTGCATTTAGAATCACTTACATGAGATTTTATAATTGGTGTCCTATTGCTAATACTATAGTGAGAATTTTTTTGAGACTCATGTCATCACACGATAGCACAATCATCATGGATCTTGGGTTTTATAACTCTTTCACTGCTAGTATTTATTGGGAATTGTTGGAGATTGCTAATATGTGGTTGTCATTGATGCCAACACTATTAGCATTAATGTCTTTAAGGCTGTATATGTTGAGGATATTGAGAACATTGTAATAAAATATGTTTCAGGTTGTTTGTGAAGCAGTGAAGATTAAAATGATGGAAGGTTCAGTATATTGATGATCAAAATTTGTGGATTAAAGGGTTTGTTTTCAAGTGTATCTAGTTTATCCACCGAAAGTTTCAAAGGTTCGCATAAAGCTTTGATCGAGTTATGAGTATCTGTGTTTCGACAATTATTCTGTTATTGTAGTTGGTGTTTCTAGAAGAAGATAATATAATTCTAGTAATTTGAATTGATGTGAATGATTCTATGGTGATTCATGATGCTTGTGCATGTTTCTAGATCATGCTCTATATGTGTTATTGGTTTGCATTAATCGGTGTTCTTGCGATTGAATATTTTCTCTTGTGTATTCATGTTTTTCATGTTCATGGCTGACAGGGTGATTGTAGCGTGTTGTGGATCTTCAAGGAATAATCTTTGAAAGTGCTTCATGTTCAAGAATGTTATTTTGGGTCCCTATTATGTTGTGGATGACTTTGGTTGATTCACATTGATAATTATTTATCTTTTGGGCCAACAGTTTGTATTCACTTTATATTTTATTGAAACTGACATGTAGATGATGTTATTCTTGGTTGTAGATATATGATCAATTGTTTATCTCATTTGAGACATGTATGAGGTGAAGTGTGCAAAGTGTGAGTGCTATGTGTGAATAAAGTTTAGATCATTCGAAGGAAGAAGTTAAGTTTGAAGAAGAGTGAGCAGAGTTTATGTACTTAACCAAAATTGTAATCAAGGATTTAGCAGATGCTATTTTCTCAGTTCAAAATCTTCAGATGGATTTAATCTAAATGTAACTGTAAGACAATGTGTCTTCCTTTGGGCAGGTAAGCCTTTTTGTACTTGAGTAGTGAGCTCTAGGTAGTGTTCCTGAATGCAAGTGCATTCCTCATTCTCTATACTTTTTTAAAAGTATAAGCTTGTGGATTAACCTCCATCGTGGTTTTTCCCCTATCAGGGTTTCCATGCAAAAATCTTGGTGTTATGTGTGTTTTTGATGTGTTGATGCTTTAATGATTTTATGTTTAATTATCAGATCTGAGAATAAATTTATTAAGTATAATTTCTATGACAACTGATTCACCGCCCCTCTCAGTTGTCTACCATTGTGTTGCCAACAATTGGTATTAGAGCAAGTTCCTTAGAAGAATTTTAATAGCTTGAGGTGATCTAGGATGGTGACATACAAGAAGGATAGTCCAAGATTTGATGGAACAAATTATTCTTTGTGGAAGACTCTAATGGAGTGTCATTTGATATGCATTGGTGAATATTACTGGAACATTACAAAGAATAGGTATATCATCCCACAAAATGGTCCTTCTACTTCTGCTGAGATTAAAGATGATGAGTACAATATCAGGGCTAAGGAAGCATTGTTGAGTGCTTTGACTGATTCCGAGATGACAAATGTATTGGATTTGAAGACTACTTATGAGATTTGGAAAAAGTTGGAAACTTTGTATGAAGGTGATGCTCATGTGAAAATTGCTAAGCTGCAAATTCTGAAGGGAAATATGAAACATTGAAAATGGGTGAAGATGAGAACATTAATGTTTTCATGTAGAGAGTAAATGAACTTTTGTGTAACATCAAATGTGCTGGTGGAATATTGGAAGAATCAAAGATTGTTGCTAAAGTGCTCAGATCCTTGCCTTCTGCATACAAACACAAAGCTACTGCTATTGAGGAGATCCGAACTATGAAAAATGTAACCAAAGAAATGTGTTGGCTTTTAGTTGTGATTATTGTTTGTCCTTGATATCAAAATCACTTGATGTTGGCAATGATACTTTGTGGACTCATTTTTGTGGACATGAGTTATAGGATATTCATGATATTCATTTGGTTTCAGATTGATGCTACTTCACTTTCAGTTATTCATTTGCAGATGTTTTTGTTGGGCTGACAATGTTGATCATGTTGCAGGATATTCAGGATGATCTTTTGTAGGCTCATTTGAAGGATTGATTTTAGTTTATATTCAACAGGTTATCTAATCACATCATCTTTGACAGGTTTAGTTTGATGAAGTGCATAAGGACTTCATATTTTTGGTCTTGAGTGTGTTGATTATCACATTTTAATGTGATTGAGTGTGTTGATTATGCACATTTATTTGTATATACTCCATGGCTTATTGGTTTGGTATAATATTAATGTTTTTTTGTCATATAGAATTGGAATTATACTTGTGTCATTGGATATCAAAAAGAGACATCACTATGTGAGCATAGTCAGCATCAAGATGTGATTAAAGATTATTGTGGTTTGCATATATCTAAACCCTATTAGGTTTCTTTGGGCATATGATATTGGTGACCTTAACCTATTGGTCACTTTGCACTCAAATTGAAATTGACTTTGAATAAAGTCACATGGCAGTGATTAAAGTTTGGTAAAGGCATCAGGTTTCAATGTTATATTTGGTGGCATGTTTAGTCATCATTTTGTTGGTGTTTTTGGCAACACCTATCATGATATTCACTGAAAGATATTCTTTGATGGACTTCAAAATGTTTTTTAATCATTGTGCATACTTCAGATTTCATGTGATTATGTTTTTTTGAGAAGTCTTTGAAAGACTTGAAGGAAAAAAATAGGGAAAAATGTTTTTGGATTTGATTGTGAATAGGGCTTGGAACCCTAGTTGCTAGGGTACTTTGTGATCTGCAAATTTGTTGAGTTTCTCTCAGTCGTTATGCTCTGTTTTTGAAATTAGCTCATTGTATGAGCTTGGCTGACATATGGAGTAACTTTGAGCTTGGAAATTTTTTGACTGTGGGCAGTTGGTCAAGGAAAAGATAGTGGAAGTTTTAGATGGGAAGTTATGGTGAATCTCTTTGGTATTTGTTTGATTTCTTTACTGCATTATCAGGTATTACTTCTGTCGCTTGAAGAAAGTGAGAAAAGGAAGTTAATATTTCTTTTTGCTTGAATCATAACTGGAATTTTTTTTTGTTTTGTTTTTATTAAAGGTTTTCTATGCTTAAAAAAAAAAGAAAAACAGGCTATGAGCTTTAACTGTAATGATTATTGTTTAATGGATTTTCTAGGGTTATTCTTTAAAACCCTAACTCAAGATTCTTTTTACAGTTACAAAAACTGTATACTGAGTTCTACATTCAAAATTTAGTTTTTCTTCTCTTCAAAGCATTATTTAAAGAGATTCTTATGGAGGGTTTCTGTGGGATTTGAGAAAGAAAAAGGTCATTGTGTTCTTGGTTTTCCGGGTTATTGAAAAGAGGAACATGTTTCTGTGATATTCTTAAAAGGAAGAATGTAAATGTGAAATCTCTGGCATAACCATACAAAGATTGTGTTGTATTGAAAATATTTTTGAGGGGTTGTTTTTGAGATGTTCTTGTAAAACAAAAATAAGATGTTGTCATATTCATACAACATGCTTCATTGTGCTTATGTAAGATGTTGTAAGATTTGGTAAGGACAAAGTTGGTGTAATCCGTGGCAGAGGATCCATTTATTTTGATGGTAAGCAGAATACTGATGATGTCCTATATGTTAAAGTTTTGAAGCATAATATATTAAGTGTTGGATAGATGGTTGACAGGGGATATGATCTTCAATTCAAGGATGGAAAGTGTAAAATATTGGAGAATTATTGAAATGTGATTGCATCAGGTACAAAAACAAAAGATAATATTTTTCACCTAAGTATTGCTAGTAAAAGTTATAATAAATTGGGTGTATGAGCTCTGCTTGGGTTTTTTGTTTTCTATGGTCATCCTTGGCCCCTCTTGCATCATATTGCACCTATTGCACAGGAAAATTCCTCCCTCATTAAGTACGACCACATTTACTGTGGTTTTAAGGGTTTATTATGCCTTTAATCGACTCTAACCAAGAAATTCATGTTGGTGTTAATGGTTCATCGACGCAGTTTAATGGCTCCTCCTCCAAACAAACATCCTCGAAAATTTGTTCCAAAAGTCTTTCATGAGGTAAGAGTTCTGATACCCCAGTTGATGTGATTTTGACTCTACTTGCCAATGGCTTGAACAACACACCCTTGTGGGTTATTTTGTTGGAGGACTCCCCCCAAAAGTGTGCTGAAAGAGTGGGTCAGCAAGGCTTGGGTCCCTCATGGGGTCCGCCTTGACATGGTTCAAAACTTGAGCAAGGTTTTTTTTTTCTGTTCCACTTTGCGGAAGTTAATCATGTCCAAGCTATTTTAGGCTATGGGCCTTGGTATGTTAGGTCATCCTTGTTGGTTTTCCAAGCATGGAATCAAGATTTTGCTATCTCAGATGACACCAAAATGCGGGTTCCTGTCTGGATTGAGTTCCCTGGTTTGCCTTTTCCTTGTGTGCCCTTTTTGAATCACATTGCTTCCTCTTTGGGGAGGGTTGTTTATATAAAACCAGATAGGTTTTTCTAGGCCCGGCCCCAGAAGTGGGTCTATGTGGAGGTAGACCTATCCAAGGATTTGAAAGAATTTGTGGATATTCAAATAGGAGCTATTGGGCACACCCTAAAATTCATGTATTTCAATTTTCCTAACACGTGCTACCGGTGCTAGTCAGCTGACCACAAGATCAAGGACTGCCCTTTGGTAGTGCCTCGTACACTATCCCTGTCATGAGATGTAGAAAATCCTCATCAGACAAAGCCTTCTACTAAGGCTGAAACAAAATGGACCATAGTTACAAATCAGAAAAATAAGTCAGCTAGTTCTGGGTCGTCCCTTAAAGCCTCCGAACCACCCAAAGTTGTTTCAAACCCTTCAGAGAAGAGGACAAGTGCCCCTTCTGGAGCTACTACTATTTCAGTGTAGCCCAGGTCAAAGGCAACGCCTCAACTTGTGACTATTATGTATGCTCATCCGAATATCCCTCCCATGACGAGAGCTCAATGGTGGTTTTGTAGTCCATGTCCACTGCCTGCAGAAGGAGAATATGTGCCAGAAAAGAGGAGGTTTTCACCCCTTATTCAACTTGGTTTAGTTCCATAGGATTTCTTGAAGAATAGTTTCTCTGCTCTGGTTGAGGAGGAATTGGGTTTCGAAAGTATGGAAAAGTTTCATCCATGAATTTCATCTCATGGAATTTTCGAGGTCTAACAGACCTCTCTAGAAAGTATTATGTTAGAGGTACCTTGCATAAATATTTTGGTATTGAAGTGCTTTATCTACAAGAAGTTAAAATTTCTGGGTTTTTGCTCGCTTCGGCTTGTCATTCTATTTGGCCAGCCAATATTATGTTTTGCACTATGCATGAAGCTAGGCGTGGTGGAGCCGTCACTCTTTTATCCCCACGTTTGCATTCTTGTGTTGTGGATCATGGGACTGATCCTTCTCAGCAGATAGTTTGGATTCTCCTTAACATTGATAATCATTCCTTTGAGATTATTAATGTTTATGCTTCTAATGATGCTGTGGAGTGCTCTTTTCCTTGGCATTGGATTGCTGATTCTTTACCAGTTGCCACCTGGTTACTCTGTGTGGATTTTAATATGGTTGAGGTGGCGTATGACAAGGATGGAACCTTGCCCTTTCGTTAGGAAACTAGCGAATGAGAGGCATGGTTTTACATGCATAATAAATTAGGGCTTTTTGATCCCAATATTGGCTGTCGCTATTCTCATTCCCTCTGGCACACTTGGTGTAATTACAGGGCCGATTATGATAGAATATTTTAGCACCTTGATCATGCCATGATCTCAGCTCAATATATTTTTTCTTTTGCCAGCTCTGCCTTGCCAGTGAAGCCGTTAGTGGATGTGACTCTATTTTATCACTTCCTAATTTCTTTTTGTATTGAATGGGTGTCTTGTCAGCCTCGCATGTGTAAAACTCAATTATTTTTGAACATATCTTTGCTCTGCCACAAGCCCACTCTGGCCCACATTCATCAAGTGGAATTTGGAGTGCATAACGACCGACCAAATAGGCTAGAATACTTGATGGAATGATGCCATCACTCGTATTGCTCGATTCTTGCACATTTATGGGCACCAGCTGGCCATTTTTCATCGACAATCTTATGAAGCAACCAATACTGACTTGCGTGCAACTATGGAGGCTTTGGCGGCCAACCCTTTTTCCTTGTTGCCTCAGGTCAGGGTGGTAGAACTAAGGCACAAAAAGCAAGTGGCTGATAATTACGTTACCAGAGGAGTGTAAATTAAAGCTCGACTGTATTGGCTTAAGATTGGTGATCATGCCTCTAAAGAATTTTTTTATGGCACTCCGTGCCAGACACTCATCCCCAAGAATTAAAAAAATTAAGGATGGCACTTGGGTTCTCTCTAAGCTCCATGACATTCTCCAGGATTTGTGTGACATTATGAGTAGGTTTTAATTGCACAGGATTCCACACCTGTGTGATAACAAGCCCTTTAGGACTGTCTTGCTGTTGTGCCACATAGGCTTTCTTCAGCCCATAATTTTTTTTGTGATCAATTGTTGACAATTGATGATCTTAAGGAAGCTATTTTTTCTATGGACGATGACAAGGCCCTTGGGATTGATGGCTTCCCTTGTGAATTCTATAAAGCCCTTTGGGACTGTATTGGGCTTGATTTGCATCAGGTTTACCTTGAGGATTTTCAAACCAAATCTCTAGGAAATTTAATAAACAAGGGCAATATAAAGTTCATACCTAAGCTTGGGGATGTAGAGGACATATGCAATTGGAGGCCCATCACGCTTCTCAATGTCTCCTACAAAATCATTTTCAAGGCTTTGGCTCTAAAAATAAGCCATCTCTTGCCTTAGATTGTGTGCCCAGAGCAAACTGGCTTCATCAAATCCAGGTTCATTTTGGATAGTATTATTGATTTTTGGGAGGGCATGGAGTGGGTACAACGCTCAAATCAAAAGGTCATGTTCATCAAAATTGATTTTACCAAAGCCTATGACTGCATTGAATGGCCTTTCATTCTTGCGATGTTGGAAGCTCTGGGGTTTGAGCCCAATTTCATTCAGTCTATTCAGATGCTCCTTGTCGATGCCTCAGCTTGCATCACCATTAATGGTCGCCAATCTTCTGCTTTTGGCCTTTTTCGCTCAATCTAGTAGGGGTGTCCTCTCACTCCCTCTTTGTATGTGCTTGTGGCTAAGGGATTTGGTTACCTTCTGGCCCATGCAGTTTCTTAGTAGCGTGTCAAAGGGATTTCTCTCCCTAACTCTCAGGAGCAACTTGTTAATGGCCACTTTGCGGATGATTCCTTTCTCACTCTCTTGGAGGAAGAAGAATCAATCACTACTGCCCTTGATTGTCTCAACACTTTTTGTCTAGCCTTCGGCTCTACCATCCAATGGCACAGGACCTTATGTTACAAGAAATCTATATTACCCACCCCTGCATGGCTTCAAAATTATAGTTGGAAGTGGATTGGGCATAAAGAGATATTTCATTTCTTGGGCATCCCTTTTTCTTTCCAGGCCTCTCCTAGGGAGCTCTCGCAAGCTGTGCTCTCCAGGGTCTAGTAGAAGCTTGCTTACTAGATTACCAAGCCTCTTTCTTTAACTGGAAAATTCTAGGTGTGCTCAAAAGTTTTGGCGGCCACTCATGTTTACTACTCTTCTTGTTGGGCTCCCTCCAAAACTGCCTATGGCAGGCTTGAAAAATTGTTCCAGGATTTTCTATGGGCCTCCTCTGAAACCCACAAGGGTTTCCATCATGTTGCATGGGAGTTCTGTTGCCTCCCCAAATATTCTGGAGGACTTGGGCTGCTCTCCACTCAATGGCAATGAATTTCTCTTTGTGTCAAGTGGATTATCCGAGCCCTCACCGGAGATGAAGCTTGGAAGGTTCCCCTTAGGAATTGTATCCATTCTGGATTTCCTATTCATAGACCCACTTGGAAAGGAATAATCTTCCAAACCATTCTAGTTATGAAGGAGCTTGTTCAAATTGTTGGAAATTTTGTGTCCAAAAGCACTTGGCGTGCCTGGGAGGCTGTTAACCCTTGGCTCCGTTGGGTTGGTGCTAGATTTTGTGTTGGGCTTTCTCTCAATCAACATAATATTTGGTGGTCTCCTCTTCTTGAGCATAATGGTCAGCCTTGGCTTAAAGTGCTCAAATTTCACAAAAAGGGCATTCAGACCCTGTAACTGATCTCTCACCGACCGACTATGCACATTATAAAGTGGGATACTTTTAAGGCCCAATACAAACTTGAAAACCAAAATCATGCTACTTTTGATGGTTTGGTGAGTGCTATTGTAGAAAAAATGCTTCATAAAATTGGCATTCATGGGAACAAACCTTGGTGGAAAGATTGGAAGTGGTTTCTAGATACTTCTCTCAGGAGCTACAAGCCGCGGCTTGGTTATAGGTGGCTTTCACCCCATTCTCCTATGATCAACAGTTTGAGCCAGAGATGGCTTCTTCAGTCCTCTGCTCCTGTTTGGCAAAACAGATTTGCTGCCACTTGGTCTGCAAGTGTTAATCTGAAGATGACCCACTTTGCTTGGTGTATTCTTTTCCAAGGCTTGCATGTGGGTTCTTAGGTTATACACTTGGGGGTCTAGGATCCTCATTGTCCTTTTTGTGGGAAACCTGAAAGCTTTAAGCATATTTTTTGGTTTTTTCCCAAAGCTTAGCAGCTTTGGACTTGGATTCATGACTTCTTTTGGCCTTTTCGACCGAAACCTTTTTCTTGGCATATGGTTCTGCTGGGAGATCTACCTGGGATCCCTGCTAAGTTCACCCAGCCTTGGCACATTTTCAGGGTGGAAATCCTCTTCAACATTTGGAAAGACAAAAATTCTTGCATATTTGCTCATTCTCAAATGGATATTAATGTTTCTCTCTATGCTAAAGCAGTTATTTGTTCTAATGTGCTCTTACAGATACAAGTGAAAGCAAATAAGGTTGCACTAGAGGTTTCTCACCTCCAAGTCCTGTTGGACCACTAGGGAAATGCCCCGTGCATAGTGGCTCAAGTCCCGAACTCGCCCTCCTCTTCTTGTAGCCAGTCACCCTCTCAGGGTTGACGACGGAGTGGCTCCGCACGCCCCCGCTCTCAACCTCTTGCTCGGCGGGACTCCCTCCCTCCTCGGTGTGCTCGTTCTCTTTTGCTGTGGGATGGTCAGGGATGGCCTTCCAATGGTACTTTGGGGAGTGGCAATGGTGGGTCTATGTGGCCCTCTGATACTCTGCCTGCCTCTAGTTCTAGATAGACATATAGTGGTAAAATATTTCCACGGGTGGTACTTGCAATCTCACCCCGACGTGAGGAAAAAGATAAAGAAAAGAAAGATGATGACGATGGCTGGGGTGCTCCTCCTGATGTCACTCCAGACCTCGCTAATGTATGGGGGAAGAATGTGGATGACAAAGACCCTCTTGGTTCTACTGGTACTACTTTGGCCGCTTAATGACCTGTTTGTTATTTTTATTTCTTATGGTCTTGGACTTCTGGGCTAGGCCCATGTGACTTGATTTTTGGTTATTTCTGGGCGCTGCCCATGTGACTTTCGGGGTGTGCCTTTTTACCACCCACCCTTTTTTTGTGAATATGTACTCTTATCTTTAAATTAATATAGATAGATACATATTCATCAAAAAAAGAAGTTATCTAATTGCTCAAGTTGAAATTTGGTTGTGGCATAGAAGATTATGTCATGCAAAATTTGACAATATTATCAAGATAAGTTCTACCTAGGATGTGAGAGATCTTCCTAAGTTGGTTAATCCTACTAATACCATATGCATGGAATGTCAGTTTGGGAAGCAAACTAGAGGTTCGTTTCAAAGCAAACAACATTGTTCAAATGGAGTATTGGAGCTTGTGCACACTGACTTGTGTGGTCCTACTACAATCAAAAGTTTACAAGGAGACAGGTATTTCATGTTACTCATTGATGATTATTCTATATTGATGTGGGTTACATTCTTAAGAGAAAAATCTAAATCTCTAGAGAAATTCAAAATTTTCAAGAGTATGGTTGAGACAAAAACAATTCTGAAGATAAAGTGTTTGAGATCAAATAGAGGTTGTGAATTCAATTTCGGTGAGTTTAATTCTTTTTGTGAAGAACATGGGATAGAGAGACAATTATTTTCCCCACGGACCCCTCAAAAAAATGGAGTTGTGGAAAGGAAGAACAAGACAATTCTAGATGCTGCTAGGACTATGATGCTGGAAGGAATTGTTCGTCATATCTAGTAGAGAGAAGTTGTGAGTATTTCCATTTACACTCTCAACCGGGTATATGTCAAAGGTGATACTGGTAAGACCCCTTATGAGCTATGGTTTGGTCATAAGCCTATGTTTAGATACTTTAATCTTTGGAAGCAAATTTTATATCAAAAGAGATGAAGATATAGGAAAGTTTGATGCTAGAAGTGATGAAAGAATATTTCTTGGTTATTCTACTAAAAGTAAAGCCTACCAGTGCTTCGATAAGATATTGAGGAAAGTAATTGAAAGCAATAATTTAAAGGTTGATGAAGACACAGCTAGACCATCCAAAACTTATGGATATCATTTAGATGATCAAAATGTTAGTACTGATCAAACTCAAAATCAAGTGCAGATCAATCTAGTGAATCAGGAAAGCCAAGAGGAAGGAAGTAGTAAAAGTGCAGAAGAGAGATCACAAGAGCCTGAAGTTCAATAAAATTCAAAGATTACAAGGTATGCAAGACTAAATCATTCAGAACATCAAATTATAGGTTATAAGAACAAAGGTGTTCAAACTAGGAGAAGAATTGTAGAAGAATACTGTCTGATATCAAAGACTAAACCAAGTAATGTAAATGAAGAATGCAAGTATGAACATTGGATGGAAGCAATGAAAGAAGAGCTACTACAAATTGAGAAGAATGAAACATGGACTCTTGTTCCTAGACCTAAGGAAAAAAATGTAATTGGAACTAAATGGGTCTTTCAGAATAAATTGAATGAGCAAGGTGAAGTTATCAGAAAAAAGAAGAAGACTGTTATGTAAAGGATATTCTTAGATGGAAGGAATTGAATTTGAAGAAAATTTTTCCCCTGTTGTTAGGATTGAAGCTGTGAGACTATTTCTTGCCTATGCTTCTTACAAAAAGCTTGAAGGTTTATCAGATGGATGTCAAGTCAACATTTCTAAATGGTGAACTGAATGAAGAAGTATATATTGAGCAACCTGATGGATTTCAATTGACTGATCAGGGAGACATGGTTTGTTGACTGAAGAAAGCATTGTATGGACTTAAGCAAGCCCCAAGAGCATGGTATGCCATATTGGACAAGCATTTGCTGAAGTTTGGATTTAGTAAAGGTATTGCTAATAATAACTTGTATTTCAAGATTGATCATGATAAAGATTTGGTTGTTGAAGTCTTTGTTGATGATATCATTTTTGGAGGAGATGATAGTTTGTGCATGAAGTTTGCTGATGAGATGTAGAGTAAGTTTGAAATGTCTATGATTGGAGAAATGAAATTATTTCTGGGATTGCAAATTACTCAGTTATATAAAGGGATTTTTATATCTTAGTCCAAGTATGTGAAAGAATTGCTAAAGAAATTTGGTATGGAAGATTCAAAGCCAGTAGGTACACCTATGGTGACCAAATGTAAGTTGAAAATAAATGATGATTCTCCTAAGGAAAATTAGACTAGATACAAATCCATGATTGGTGGATTTATTTATTTGACTCAAATTAGACTTGATATCATGAATTTTATATGCATTGTTTCTAGATTTCAAGCTGATCTTAAGGAATCTCATGTGACTGCTGTAAAGAGGATTTTTAGGTACTTGAAGGGGAGAGTTGATTTTAGCCTATGGTATCCTAAAGATGATGACCTTACTTTGAGTGATTTTATTGATGCTGATTGGGCAGGAGATGTGAATGAAAAAAAAGTACTAGTAGTGGTGCATTTTTCTTGGGAAAGAAATTGATTTCATGGTTAAGTAAAAATCCGAATTCCATTTCTTTATCCACTGCAGAGGCAAAATACATTGTTGTTTCTAACAATTGTACTCAAGTATTGTGGATGAAACAAATTTTGAAAGATATCAGAGTTGTGTATGATGAACCTATTTCCATATTTTGTGATAATTAAAGTGCTATAAATATTTCTAAGAATTCGGTGGTGCATTCAAAAACCAATAATATATCTATCAAGTTTCACTTTTTAAGAGATAAGGTGAGTGAAAAGGAAGTTAGACTGGAGTATGTACCTACTAAGGAATAGATTGCAAACATATTTACTAAGCATTTTCCTAAGGATAATTTTGAGTATCTTAGAGGGAACCTAGGGGTGATTACCCCTCCTAATCAGAACTAAGATGCAAGTCATTGAATCAGTCCGTGCATTTCATAGTTATATCCTATAATTCAGATTGATGTTGTTGTGGCTACTACTTAGGGGGAGTATTTATATGGTTCAAAGCTTGTGTGTACCTTTTTCATTGATGTCAAAGGGGGGGAAGATTCATGTGAAAAAATATGAATTATCCGGGGAGTAGAGTCAAAATCTAAGGGGGAGAAAGTGCTAAGAGAAAGTTGCATTGATGGTGATTTTCACATCATGTGTTGCCATAAATGCCAAAGGGGGATATTGTTGGGAATTTTTGGAGATTGACGATATGTGGTTGTCATTGATGTCAACACTATTAGCATTAATGTCTTTAAGACTGTATATGTCAAGGATATTGAGAAAATTGTAATAAAATATGTTGTAGGTTGTCTATGAAAGAATGAAGATTAGTATGATGGAAAGTTCTATTAGAAACCAAGATCACCTACATGCAATGACCTGTCACATGCAAAAGACATGCATAACCAAATAAGATGTTCTGTAAACCTCAAAGTAAAAATGCATTATTGAGAATCAATTATTACAAAGAGATCAATCCTTATGAAGGAGATCAAGAAACCCTAAAAGGGAAACCCTAAATGAAACCCTAGTGTGCACACTTAATAATTAATCAATTATTAATGTGCCTAAGTTTAGCTTAAGCAACTAAAGGAATAAGTGACTTAATTAATTAACTAGTATGATATAATTAATTAAGTATAATAGCTTATTACTCTAACACCCCCTTTAAGATGAACTTAGGAAGAAGCTAAAACACTAGAAGAAGATGGATGCAAGCAAGGATGGGTCCCGAAAACTAGGCTTGATCAAGTACCCATTTAAAAATGCAAGAAAAAAGTAGAGAAGGAAAACCCAGTGGGAAAAATCCCCCTACAATGAGATGACATGCTGCAAAGAAGCACTGTAGAGTAACACTAGAATCACAATCTGGCAAGCAAGGAAAGATACTTCTGTCTATAAGAAACCATATCAGAATCATAATGATGCAACATTAGACCTGATGCCACAGAACACTCAAAAAATCCAAACGGGAACAACCCTAGAATCTATGAAGCAGCAGTCGATTATTGAATGATGTATTACTGAAAATGAAGTGCAAAGATGCAAGTTGCACCCTCCCAATGACCAAAACATCCAAGTAATCTCCAAACAACCCATCGAGCCAAATCTGGACTAAGCGATCAACCTGGGATAGATACAGAAAAAGTGCATGAACAGAAACATAGAGCTCCTCAATACTTTTCCAACGCCGCAAAGATAATGAAAATTGGAGATCGTGACAAAAAGTTATGAGCTTAGAAGCATAAAATAAACATCTAACTTCAAACAGAAATAAATTGCACCAGCTAAAAAATCTGACAGAAAAAACAACAACATTAGATAGTGCTCGGAACTAGCTTTCCAACAATATCTTGTTTTCCCAATTTTGACAACCGAGCGGAAAGTTATGCCCGTTTTCCTGATTCTTCTTATTTTGCAAAAAAGCCAAAAAAACGGCCCCCTGGGTCGAGTGCTGGTCGCCCATATGACCCTGGCGGCAAATTGATTTTTTTTTTAAAAAAAGCCAGAGTTGTTAGTGGTTAGGCAGACGGCTGGTGGTCACCACTAGACCGGGTGGGCATCGTAGCCAGCGGTTGGTGGGCTCCGCTGGAGCTCCGCTCTGCGGTGGCGCCTATTTTTCATGTTTTTTTGAAAAAAATGCATCTCGGAGAGCGTGCTGGGGAGGCCGTACGGCCTCCTTGGCAAAAATTTTTTGCGTCAAAAATCAACTGCTCCAAAATCGATGATTTGACAAGCGTTCCTAGGGTTTTTGGGTACTTTGAACGTGACAGCGACGTTTGTTTGGCCCAAAAATGCACAAAAAAATTGGCTACCCCTAGATCTTGCAAAAAAGATGCCTGTGGAAACCCTTGCACTTGAAACTCATTGAAAGGCCATATCTTCAAATCACGAATAGGCAGCTACAGGTCTGGAGCTCTGATACCATGTTAGAAACCAAGATCACCTACATGCAATCACCTGTCGCATGAAAAAGGCATGCAGAACCAAAGAAGATGTTCTGTAAACCTCAAAGTAAAAATGCATTATTGAGAATCATTTATTACAAAGAGATCAATCCTTATGAAGGAGATCAAGAAACCCTAAATAAAACCCTAGTGTGCACACTTAATAATTAATCAATTATTAATGTGCCTAAGTTTAGCTTAAGCAACTAAAGGAATAAGTGACTTAATTAATTAACTAGTATGATATAATTAATTAAGTATAATAACTTATTACTCTAACAAGTTCAGTATATTGATGATCAAAAGTTGTGGATTAAAGGGTTTTTTATCAGGTGTATCTAGTTTATCCACTGAAAGTTTCAGAGGTCTACATAAAGATTTGATTAAGTTATGAGTATCTATGTTTCAACAGTTATTTTGTTACTGTAGCTGGTGTTTCTGGAAGAAGATAATATGATTCTAGTAATCTGAGTTGATGTGAATGCTTCTATGGTGATTCATGATTCTTGTAGATGTTTCTAGATCATGCTCTATCTATGTTGTTGGTTTGCATTGATCGGTGTTCTCGTGATTGAATATTTTCTCTTGCGTGTTCATGTTTTTCATGCTCATGGCTGAGAGGGTGATTGTAGCGTGTTGTGGATCTTCAAGGAATAATCTTTGAAAGTGTTTCATGTTTGAGAATGTTATTTTCGGTTCTACTATGTTGTGGATGACTTTGGTTGATTGAAATTGATAATTATTTATGTTTTGGGATGACAATTTGTATTCACTTTATATTTTATTGAAACTGATATGTAGATGATGTTATTCTTGGTTGCAAATATATGAGTGATTTTTTATCTCATTTGAGATAAGTATGAGGTGAAGTGTGCGAAGTGTGAGTGCTATGTGTGAATAAATTTTAGATCATTCGAAGGTAGAAGTTAAGTGTGAAGAAGACTGAGCAGAGTTTATGTGCTTAATCGAAACTGTAATCAGGCCTTTAGTAGATGCTATTTTCTCAGTTCAAAATATTCAGATTGATTTAATTTGAATGTAACTATAAGATAGTGTGTCTTCCTTTGGGCAGTAAGCCTTTTTGTACTTGAGTAGTGAGCTCTAGGTAGTGTTCTTGAATGCAAGTGCGTTCCCCATTCTCTATACTTTTAACATATTATAAACTTGTGGATTAACCTCCACCGTGGTTTTTCCCCTAACAGGGTTTCCATTCAAAAATCTTGGTGTTATGTGTGTTGTTGATGTGTTGATGGTTTAATTCTTTCATGTTTAATTATCAAATCTAAGAATAAGTTTATTAAGTGTAATTTCTGTGACAACTGATTCACCCCCCCTCTTAGTTTTTTGGCATTGTGTTGCCAACAATATTAACACTAGTTCACTAGGTATGGACCATACCCTTAACAATTCCTTGCCTTCAAGTAGTGTGATGCATTTTGAAAAAATGGTTAATACTATTATGCAAGAAAACATAATCCAAATTCATGAAGACTTAGAAAAATTACAAAATAAAATAAGTACCAAGAATATTTCAACTACCACTATCCCTACCATAGATAACATTCATCACATGCTTGAAAGTGAAGATGGGGTTGACCTTGTGCATAACATAGTTTAGATCTTTGGAAAAATTCTTACCTCAACCACTAGTGGTGCTCTACCACCGAATAATGTTACAAGCCAAGAGGGAATTTAAATTCCTCATCCCACAACAATTACCTTTATTCCTACCTACCAAACCTCAAGTTACAACAAAAATGCAACCTACTAGTAAGGTGATTCCTTACTTGGGTATTTCCTCTAGCATCCCTAGTACCTTTGTGGTATCACACGTCATATATCGTACCACTTTAGCACCTATAAGAATTCCATTCACTAGCCCCTCGAACACATACACCCCTCCACCTTATTCACCGCTATCTCACAATACAAACAATGACCCTCTCATAAATCAACGTTTGCAAACCGTTTCATCTCTTCAAAAGAAAGTCTCCACTATCAACCAAAATCAAAATGGACCACCTACATATTATGTCAAAAGCGGTCCCTTATCCTTGGAGATATTGTGAACACCGATGCCACAAGGTGTGAGGTGCCTAGATTCGAGAAATATGGGGGTAAGGGATATCGTTCTAACCATGTTTCCACTTACACGGCCTTATGTAGTGAATTTATTCTTGATGATAGACTATTGGCTAAAATTTTACCTAGATCCTTGAAGGATATTGCTTTAGAATGGTTTTCTTCATTACCGAACAACTCAATTCGTTCATTCAATGAAATTTTTTAGGCATTTATCAAGAATTTTCAAGTGCATAGATGACTCCTAAGATGACCTTGGCTGATTTGATGAGATGTAAGAAAAAAGAAGAAGTAAATATTACTGAATTTATTTCATGCTATCAATCACTTTATTCCTAGATCAATGTAAAGGTTCCTACCCATCACCTTCAAAATATGTTCATAGAGAATTTTAAAAGCAAGATACAAGATAAGCTTACCATGATGAAATTTCCCTCCTTCATGCACTTATGTACTGCCCTCCGTGATCATTAAAACTTGGTTAGTAGTTGAGATACAAAATCCACGTCTAGCTAAACTAAGAATTCCGAGTTTGCAAACCAGAACAATTATCAACCTTTTAGAAAACAAAATAAAGGCCTCCTTCAACTTAATCCCCCTCAACAAACTATTCAACATGTTGATAACCAAGTAGCTATTGTCAAAGTGGCGATACCCTTTAGCTATGGGGATTCAAAAAGTCAATTCACTCCCTTACCTGATACCCTTCATAACACAATGCCACAACTCTTAGAACAAAAGATGATTAACTTGCCTCTCGTTAAATCTCTCAGTCCTAATAGAGCTTTACCTCTAAACTTTAGATAAAATGCTTATTGCCACTATTATTGACAAAATGGACATGGGACAAAATATTGTAAGCATCTTAAACATCTTGTGCAAGACCTCATTGATTCAGGTCATCTTTCCATTGGAGGTGTTAATGATAAAGGAAATAAGTCCATTGCCCCTCCTAACCAAAACTTAAAAATCTTTACCAACCCTAAGTCAAAACATAATATTTCATTTGTCAAAGCTAGTGAAATTACAAAGACTAATGTGATGGGTGTTCAAACAGATGATGAAAACATAAATACAATTCAACAAAGTCCTATTGATATTGATCAACAAGAAAAAAAATCCTATTGATGGTTTGGTTGCATTAGTCAAAACTAAACATTGTAAGGGCCGAACTAAAAATCCTCTTGAAATTGCTTTCTCCTCTAAAGATATACTTAAACATGCACTAGATGGTTCTCTTTACATAACTAGCCGAATCTATGAAAATCCCACTAATGGGATATTAATATATCTTGTCTATGGAGAGAACATGATCACCGAGGAATTCTTACTTGTACATGAGCTCTACCAAGAAACATATGACTAACCAAAATCATGGATAAATATGCATAACGATTTCACTTTCCCTACGATGGGATCGATCACCTTACCTTTATAAATAGGACCAAAAATATTAGATGTCTCATTCTCCATCATATCGACGTCAGATCAATTCCATGTGAAGCTTGGTTATCCATGGCTACGCTCCATGGAAGTGGTCCCATTAGTCATGCATAAATGCTTAAAGTTTCCCTTTGATAAAATGAAATTTTTATTGTGCATCATAGTGGCTTTAACCCTTTGTCTTGCCATGTAAACTTTTCATTAGATTTCTTTTGGCCCAATCCTATGGAACCTATTAAACCTTAAGAAGACTTCTTTTTCAAATCCTACCAAAAGTTTAAAGAAAAATGCATAAAAAAATTATCCCTTCAAAACATGCCTCAACCCATGACCGAACGTACCATCCTTGACGAAACCATGATTGAGCCTAAAGACATTCCAAACAACTAAGACCAACCTAAGACAAATCCTTTACCTATTTCCTACAAAATACCCAGAGATAATAAAAACAATCCCATCATACCTCCTAAAATAAAACAAGTTTACAAAGTTAAGGAGAAAGTGGTTGAACAACCTTTCATGGTTCCTCCCCTTCCTCCCCTTAGGAAAGAAAATAGCCCTATGGTTGATCATCCTGCTCCTACACAAACACAACTTGAAAACTGAACTAAAATAAATAGAGGTGCTAGAGAGCATAGGAATAGACGTTGTTCCCTTGCTCAAAAGTTAAATGAAGAAATACACAAAGAAAATCAAGATCCAAACTTGACTAAAGCAATGCATGAAGAGTCCCCCCCTTTGCTGAAACAAAAAGATATTATATCGCAACAAGCCAAACAATTCTTTAGACATTATCAATTGACCTCCTATTGTGATTAACTTGGATGATGATGATGATGAGTTTACTAAAATTGATTAAGAGGTGCATAATGAATTAAATACATTGTTTTCCTCTTCTATGAGCTTACATGAAAATGATCCTTGGAAGAGTGTTGAACTTGGTAATGACCCTAGTTTGGCACTTGCTATTGTCCCTTTGGATGCTTGTCTACTTTCCATCTACAATGAACATGATTGGGATGTAGACAACCTAATAATTGGTTGAATCACATGTTTCTTACTAGTCTTTTGTATTATATTTTTTTAATTTTTGCATGTGCGTAATGTGATCCCCCGTGATGTTTTGTTTGATGTTATTTATCTCTTTGTGACATTCCTCTATTTGTATCTTCATTCTTCTCTATGTTGTAAATATTATTCTTTTCCTTTTACCTTGGTCTTGTGTTTTCCTTTTGGGGATGATGCAAGGCGTAGAGACCTTTAGGTCTCTTCCATATTGACCCAAAAGATTTTTCTTTTATCTTTTCGTTTTTCTTGTGTTTTACCTTTTGGGGATGATGCAAGGCATTGAGACATTTATGTCTCTTCCATGTTGACCTGAAAGGATTTTTCTTTGTTATCGCTCTCCTTGTGTCATTCTACTTGTTCTATGAGGATTTGGAGAATGATGATAGTTCTGAGCTCTCTAAAAACATTGTAGCAAGAATCTACTAACCCCAAATCCATGGATCCCTCATGTGTTTGAAATTTTATTGTTGGGGGAAACCCCTTCTTTTCTTTCATGAAGTTGCTTCATTTGGAAACATATGACTTGGCATGGGGATTTCCAAGTGAGCTCTCATGTCCTCTTTATTTTTAGCATTTATCATTTTCTACTTTAAAGTAATTGCTCACAGTATGGTGTTTAGATATTTATTTAAGGTGGGGGCATACATTGGCATTATTCTTTTGCATTTCATGTTTCATTGTGTAGTATTCTTACTTCATGCGATGTGTCTTTTTCTTTGTGGATGATATTGGGTTTGATGTCCTTCAAGAGTGTGATCTCTCTCAACATATTATATTCCTCTTAGTGGCTTGATGTGACACACTGCATCCCCTAAGTTGTGAATCTTCTATTCTTTGGTTGGTCCTCTCTTGGAGACATTAGGCATAATGTTCCCTAAGTTAAAGAACTTACATGAATTAAACAAGACTCCTTTGTACGTTCCCTATTTTTTATTTACAAAATTTTTATTATATGTCCACCTTGCATAATAAACTTTGCATGCCTATGGATCCATCTTGTTTGTTCATGAGTTTCAAGCATACAAAGCTTTTATTGCCTCATGAAGCTTGAAGATCATTGTTGTGTGGCACCTTATCAAAGTTATTAGGAGGTATAGCTTTGGTTTGGTTGGATGGGAAGACAAACTTAGGCATGACTTTCCGATAGCTACTCATGTGTGTGTGTGAGCACATACTGGTCATGTGTGTATGTATCTCACCTCTTTGGATACTAACCCACCAAAAAACTTGAAGTTTCGTTGCCTCAAAGTGAGCGTGTATTTTTGGACAAAAATTCTAGATCTGATCCACATCGCGATGGAGAAACGATCAAAGCTTGATCCACCCCTTCTTTTTCTTGTCTTTGGTAGTGCATGCTTGTGTCTTGTTGTTGCTCCTTATGTCATTTTTCATGTGTTTTCTCTTGTGCCTATGCTATTTTTCTATAGGATCTTGATCTTGGGGGCTTGCGCAACCCTCTTGGTCAGTGTTGTCCTATCCCACTAGCATCAGTATGACTGAACCCCTCTTAATGTGAGTTTGTCTACTTTAGTGTGAGTTTGAAGCAAGTTCCTCCTCTCACTAAAGTGGGAGCTAAATATAGTGTCAAAAAATGTTTTCTGTGATATTTTCACACTTGTTTGGGCCCTCCTTGTAAACTTGAGCTTGATGATGCCTTGACTTAGTGTTGTCATCTATTTAACACACTCACATTAGGTCTTGGGCCCTTGTGAACTAAATGGACCTAATTATACCTTATTTTAGGTGTTATAAAGTGTTGTACCACACTTTCACACTTATCTAGGGTTTTGATTTATTAATTGGGCTTCTTTATGCTTTAATTGGCCTTATTTTGTATCCACAAGCCTTATTAAATGCATCTTTTCAAGGATAATCTCAACATAAATAAAAATCCAATCATAATTCATGTATTTTTAGGTTGTGTGGCTTATATTTAGTGATCTGGGACTCATATGCCACCTTGGGTGTATGAGTCCCACCTAGGTTTTTGGGCCCTGATTTGGATGTTCCATCATTCTAAGCATTTTAAAAAATATCTCCCATAGTTATGCCTAATGGGACTTAGACACCACTTCTGGCGTATGAGTCCCATGTGGCCCAAAATAAAATTTAATTCAAATTCTTGGTTGGATTTTATCCTCCTAGATCTGATTTTCGCTTGTAGTGTAGTAATTTCAAGAAATTTGGCATAAAATAGTATAAATACAAGGTTATTTCACTTATTTTCACCTAAGCATTCAAGAGATCAATCCAAGACTTTCATGAGAGAATTACTAATATAAAATTGGAATTCACAAGAGCATTCAAGAGTTCACAACAACATTCAAAATAATTCAAGGGCTGATTATCAAGTATTTTGGAGCATTATTCACGTATCAAGCATCACACCAAAGTCAACATGCATCATCATGTTTGTTTTTGAGCTAACAATTGTGATGTAGGGTTTCATGATTCAAGCTAGCATTCAAGTCAAGAAATATCAAATTCAAGCAAGAGTCAAGATCTACATCCATTGAAGCCACTTCTTAGATGTTTGCAACACTTTATTGCTAGGGTTTGGTGAGTTATAACATTGCATGTTGTTCATTCATCATTCCTTCATTTAATTTCATTAAAAGGTTTGATTACCAAAATAGGGTTTGACCAAGGCAAACCCCTTTCCACTAAAAAAACAACATTTTTCCCTCTTTAGTGTGTGATTTGAAAATCTAGGTTGAAGACGTATTGAAGAGTAAGTTTGGAGAAAGTTGTCAAAGTGTTCAAAGTTGTCACCTTGCATTGGATATCATTGAGAGACATCTACAAGTTACAAATCAGAGATTTAGATCTGGAAATCAAGTGGAAAAGACAAAGTAGACATTGAAGAGTAGAATAAGACTTTGAATTTATAGAAAACCCTAACTGGACTGATACACACTTTTGGTGTATGAGTCCTAGTATAGGAAAACTTGCAGATTTCAGGAGTTTCAGTCATATCTCTGCCATATTTCTGTTCCTACCCAAAAACCCTAATTTGGGACTAAATCACCCAAATTGTTGTATGAGTCCCAACATGCATTAATTTTTCATGTTTTTAGTAGTTCAAGTCTTCATGCAGTCCTCTTCAAGTTTCTAGGTGCACACCTTTCATCTCTCAGCTTTATATTTTGATTTACATGCTTTTATAAGTCATTTAGTGAAATCTTTCATTGCATTAGGTCTAAGCATTAAGTCTTGCATTTCATTAGTCTTTCCAAGCCCTAGATTGGTGGTGAACCCCTCTTTAGTTTATAATTAGACCCTAGGACAACCCTACGACAAGTTCTCTTTCCCCTTTACATACCTAAGATTGAGATCTCTAGTGTTTTCCTTGAATGAATGTTCTGAAATGTGTTGTGAAATGTCCTAAACCATAAGCAACGACCATTTTCAACCTTTCACCCTCATGATAGGTGTGAGTCATTAGCTTCCTTTCCAATTTTGAAATTAAAAAATTGATGTCTAAAAGGCTATCCCTAGTGTTGCATCCTTAAAAATGATAATAATTAACAAAATCAATCACCATCATAGGGTCCCCTTCTATGTGTATGGTTTTTATTCCTAGAGTGACAACCAACTCAAAACCCTTGAGCAACACTCATGCTGCCGCTTTTATAGAAGATTGCATGCCTATACCTCCAACAAACCCAACAACAAATTTTCCCTTACAATCCCTGATTGTGCCACCAATGCTAGCCATTCTTGGGTTCCATTTAGCTGCTCCATCAAAATTCAATTTGAACCAACCAATATCCGGGTGGTTCCAAACCGTGTTCCTTCTAGCCAAAGACTTAGAGTTATTAAAGGAGTTGATCTCTAGGTTTTGATTCCAATATATTTCCATCTTGATCTCCCGTTCAGTAGGGGTTTGTCTGGGGGTTTCCAAGTGTATAGAGAAGCATTCTAAAAAATAAGTCTGAACCCAATGCTAAAAACTACTTTGGGGATTTTCTCGATATCTCTGAAGATTTGATTGTTCCTCTCTTTCCATAAGCACTAACAAATGATGGGGAGGGGGTTTGACTTTGGATCTCCATGGAGAGAGGGTGTTGCAAGGGGCTGGACCATCCATCAATAAAGGATTTTAAGTCCGCATTTAGGGTCCAATAAGTCTCCAATTTTCCAAAGTATAAACTCCAAACTTTAGAAACAAATAGACAGTGTAATAACAAGTGATCAACCGCCTCTTCATTCCTTTTGCATAGCATGCATCTATTCGAGATCTGGGATCCCCTTTTCCTTAAATTATCTTGGGTTAGAATCCTATTGCAACATGTCGTCCACTAGAAGAAATTTATTTTTGGTGTGAAGTGTCTATTCGAGACCTGTTTCCAAAGTTTTCTTTGAGTACCCTTGTCCGACAACAAAATAAATGCTGACCTAACAGAAAGGTTTCCCTTGCATTCCTTAGTCCAAAAGAACTCATCTTCAATGTTAGATATGAGAATTATAGTTAGGGAGAGGATGTCCTGTAAGGATTTAGCCAACATTTTCAATTCTAGGGAAAGGTGATAGCATAATCCTAAATATTTCCATTTCCTACAACCCTACGAACCATGAAGGTAATCACAAACATTCCTTCCAAAGAAAATACATGCAAGTTCCATTAGATTCTTGAAGTCAGATAAGGACATGGGGGATTCAACTAGCTAGGGGTCTTCCCAGAAATGAATACTACTACCATTTCCAAGTTTCCATCTCAACCATGAGTGTAGTAGCTTCTTCATCTTGTAAATATTATTCCAAGCCAAAGACCCATGGGGGTGTTCATTCGAGATGCATATGATTAGGGGGTAGTTGTTGAGGTACTTTGCATTCATAATCCTACACCATTCTTTTTTGTTTCTTAACTAGTTCCATCCCACCTTGGCAAGCAAGGCTTTGTTGGTAGGTTGGAATTTCCTAATACCAAGCCATCCTCTATCTTTAGGAAGGAAAACCTTATCCCAACTAACTAGAGACATCTTTTTTTCTTTTGTCCAAGACCAGAGAAATTTCCTTTATATTTTTTCAATTTTTTTAGCAATGTAATTAGGAATTTTGAACATGAAAAGGAAGTACACCGAAATCCCTTGAAGGGTGACAGTAAGGAGTTGTAGCTTATTCCAAAAAGTGGGATTGACTTCCCAAACAATGAGAGGGAGACCCATATACACTGAAGGAAGGGAGGTACCCACACAACCCAAAACATCAGTCACATGATGTTGCAGGACAAGAGTGTAGTTAAAGAAATAGATCATATTCTTATTATAATTCATACACTGACCTGAGCAAACCACATAATTTTTGAGACAAATTTTCCATTTCCTTGCTTCCAGTACCAAAGCTTTCCCAAATAGAATGGTGTCATCCACAAATTGTTGAATGAAATATGGATCCAAAGTGGTGTCTGGTTCAACACCTTTAATAGAGCCCTCCAATAGTATTCTAGCAACATTCCTACTTAGCAGATCAACAACCCTTATGAACAAATAAGGAGATATGGGGTCACCCTATCTTATACCTCTCCCAACCGAAAAGAGCCCATGGGGGACCCCATTGACTAGAACATAGTACTTCATAGTAGTAATGAATTCCAAAATAATGTTGATCACCCTTTGATTGAAACTGAACTTAGCCAGGACTTTGGGAAGAAATTCCCATAGGACTTTGTCATAAGCTTTAGAAATGCCAAGCTTAAATGCCATACTAGCATTGTTGCATTGGTCCATAGAATGAAATTTTTTGTGCGTACCAATAGAAGCATCCAAGACATGGCTACCTTGAACAAAGCCTTTTTGGCTTGGGCTAATCATTTTTTCCAATAGGGGTTTCAAGCGGTTCACAAAGATTTTGGAAAAAATCTTATAGACAATATTACATAGGTTGATGGGATGAAAGTCAGCCATGGTCTATGGATCCTCAAGTTTTAGAATAAGGGAAAGGAAGGCATGGTTCAATTGTTTGAGCAGTTTTCTAGAATCAAGAAAATCCTAGCCTCCAGAGTTAGGTCTTCCCCCACAATATCCCAAAATATTAGGAAGAAAGCTAGGGGGAACCCATCAAGTCCTGAGGCCTTGTACATCCCCATACTAAACACAACGAATCAAACTTCCTTAGGAGTAACAACACCCAAAATAGTCTCATTATCCTCCTAGGTTATAAAAAAAGGAAGGGGTTCCAAAAAAAGGTCATGATAGAGGACGTTGGAAGTGACTCGAAGCCAAAAGACCAATCTAGGTAGGGGTAGTAATGACATCCCCTGCCTCATTTTGCCTCATTTTTCAAAATTTTAATTTGATTCTTTTTCCTATGCTTAAGGGCTAAAACATGAAAGAAAGAAGTGTTCTGGTCGCCCTTAGTCAACTATTGAGTTCTAGACTTTTGCTTCTAGAAGATCTCTTATTTTTTCAAAACTTTCTTTCATTCCATACATTCATCTCTTTCCAATTGACATGTCTGAACACTGGTATCCCTTTCCAGTTGACATGTTTGAATACTGATATCCCCTTCCTCCATCCTCTTTTGTGTCACCTTAATCTTATCAACAAAAAATTTTTTCTGATGAAAAAAATCCCCAAACACCTACTTGTTCCACCCCTTAACCATATCCTTGATATACTTGAGTCTATGGAAAATCCCAAACATGGGGGAGCCATGCATAAGGACATTCCACCAAGCAACAATATTATTCCTAAAATCTATATGAGAATTCTGCATGATCTCAAAATGGAAAGGGAATATGCCCACAACAAAGTGTTCATTCAAGACCAATAGTAGAGGATTATAGTCCGAAATAGTCTGGGTCAAAGTTAAATTATTGGAGTTTAGTAAGGTTGTCCAATTAGGAGAGAAGAAGAAACAATCAAGCTAAACCTGGATCAAACCATCCCCCAAACACCTATTAGTCCAAGTGTAAGCCTAACCTTGCAAATCAATGTCCACCGGTCCAACATTATTTAAGAAATCAGCTAGATCAACCATACTATTAGAGTAATCAATTAGACTCCCACACTTCTCCAAGGGGTATAAGGGAGAGTTGAAGTATCTAGCCACCATCCATCCGACCCCTATTTCTCTATATCCAATCAATAATTTCCTACCAGAGGGCTTTCCTCATATTCCTGAAATTGGGGGCATACATGTTAATCATAAACTAAGAACCCCTATCATGAGAGAACTGGACTCCCACACTATTCCTGCAATGAAATAAATGAATCCCAATTATTCTATTAGGATTCCACATCACAAACAGCCCACCTAAAGCCCCATCTGCATCACTATAGGAAAAAAGGGCGTTCGGTTGGATATACCTAGCTACGGGTTTAAAGTTTGTCTTTTTCATCTTGGTTTCTTGTAATAGTAAAACATCAATCTTATGTTCCAACACATAATTCTCCAGGGCCAGTTGCTTGTGGGGGATATTTAACCCTCTCACATTCCATGATAGGACTTGTTGTGACCTATTTCACACATCGCCCCATCGCAAATGGGGACCCCCAAGTTTTGGTTCTGCTCTCTGCGTAACATCTTTTAGAGTTCAATTTGAATAAATTTTGAGAGTCAGTCAGGCCAAGTTGAGATTTCGAACCCGTTTGAATGCTTAAACGTCATGGAAATGCTTAGAGGACCCAGTAGACGAGGAACACCATTGCTTTCGGTCAATTCTGACACTTCCTATTTTTTAGGGATTCTGCTTTTTTGATTTTTGACATTTTTAGGCCATTCTGGAGTTCCTATTTTTTAGGGATGCTTTTTGCTTTTTCTATTGTTGGAAAGTTTCTATTTTTGGATCCCATCAAGCAAGAAATCAACACGCCTCCAGACATCAAAAGAATCAAGGTAAAAATGGCAACAGGTTTTGAAAAATGGCTAAGTCTGAAGAAGGCACCCACAAGGAAGGAATGGCAAACAAAGTGTGAAGTTCGCCCTACCTTTGGCATGCCAAAGGTGGACACTGGTGAGCCAAGCATGAAGTTCGCCCATGGCATGGAGATCTCCAAGTCCACCATGGCAAGGAAGAAGCCAAGTCCGCCCTTGGCATGAAGGAAGCCAAGTCCACCATATGCTAAAATGGCAAGAGGCATGTGAAGTCCACCCCAAGAAGTTTGGAGAAGGGAGGAAAGATGAAGGGGTCCACTCCAAGATGTTTGGAAAAGGTTGAAATTGCAAGGAAAAGTTGCCTTATGTTGAATTAAATGGCCAATTACAAGTGAAGTCCGCCATTGGACAAGGCAAGAATAAAATTCGCCATGGCAAGAAAAGGTTGAAGTCCGCCTTAGACAAATGGAGGATAAAATACGCCGTTGGCAAGGAATTATAAGAAATTCATCCAACTTTGAAAGATAAATTTTTCTAAGTCATAAAAAAAGGAGAAATGTCCAGAAGAAGAAGAGGTTTGGCTAGCACGAAAATCACTCCTCGACACAACGAAATGAAATTCTTTGGCATAAAATGGAGAATTCTTGGCAGAGCAAGTGTGAAGTCCACCCCTCTTAGGTACAGGTACAGTTGCACCTTGATGAGAGCTTGCCTTTGCTGGTGGTCAGGTGGTCAGAACCTGAACATGCCGATTTGAATACTTTGATGAGACCAGTCATCAAGTATACATAGTGGTAGGTTGATCAACAGATTCAGGAACTCAAGCGAAAAAGGATAACCTTGACTTATGATATGTTGAGTGAGGCGGAATCCTATTCTTCCAATGCAGACGCATCCCAGGGCGTAGAGATGATAGAGGCCACCACTTCCAGGAAAAGGAAGGAGATAGCTGTGGGCAAGGAGCTAGTTCAGAAGTAGGCTAAGGTAAAGCCTTCACGATCTGCCACATTGAGAAATATTGAAGAGATGCTGGCTACTGTAGATGCTTCACTGGCTGACATTAGAGATCATTCCCCAATTCCAAAAAACAATATGGAGCCTGAACCGGACGAAGATGCGTCACCATCTCCCACAAGCACAAAAATATTGGAGTGCGATGATGAAAATGTGGACACCCAAAATGAGGATTTCTAGGAAGGAATGATTTCAGCTCTTAGGGGAATTCTGGACATTCCTGACAGGGAAGATAGGTCAGAAGATGAAGGCATGGAGCAGCCGACTATCTCGGATTGGCTAAGGGAGAGGCTAAAAGTACAGGCGCCAGTGGAAGAGCCAGAAGAGGATGACACTATGGACTTCTTGGCCAGACTTACGCAGACTATAGTCAAGAAGCCAACAAAGAAATTCTTGAGCATATAGAGAGATGAAGCTGGTAATAGAACGGTGCAGATTGCAGTGCCTACAGTGGACAGGCCATGAGAGGACATGGCTCCACAAGATTATGCCATCACAACCATTGACTTGGCTCCAAGCACGAAGGGCCAAGAAATTGAAGACTTGGACAATTCTATGTCCACTATCAAGTCAAGGTTGGCAAAAGAGGTAGCCAAGAGGAAAGAGTGCCAATTAGAAATCGAGTGCTTGAAAGGATATATCCAACATTTGGTCAAGCCACTTGATCAGGATAACACGGTAGCTCCTCTTCTCCAAAACTCTTCACAAGAGGCAGCCAAGGAGATGGAAGAAAATAGGGTTACAGTTCGAGAGGCCAAGGAATGGATAGCAGTCAAAGGTACTGAAGCTGAGGCATTCGTGGAGAGGTTGACTTTATTTTACGGTCATGCCACTTCACTGCTTTCTAGACTAGCTGCTTTGGCGGAAGTATGGGAGAGCCTTCTAGATGTGCAGGATAGGATAATTCCTTGCCTTAGGATTTTGAAAGGGATTCCTATGCAAGAATTGATAGGCGGAGATATCATTGCAGCTGGTGCGGCTTATGACTTCCATACTTGGTATTGGGAACTAACGGCATGAGGTGAAGTCTTAGACAGAGTAAAAGTTGACAGTCTCAAGCTGGAGGAGCAAGTCAAAGAAGTTCAGGCCAAAATTCTCAACATGATTGTCGATATCCTAGATAAGGAGGCCCTACGAGAGAATGACCTGCAGTTAGAGGTTTTGAAAGGGAAGGTCCAAGAAGGCATCTTTGCCATCACAGGACCCATTTTGAAGCAGGACTGGGCCAAATTGGCGAACTTCTTAAGCATCTGAGAGTCTTTTGAGAAGACCAAGCCAGAGTGGGAGGATACCTTTGCTAGATGTGCCGAGAGCGTGGACAGACTAGAATTCAGGATCAGAATGCTTCCTCAGGTCACCATGGATGAAGTTGCCTTGATTGTGTCCAGATTCATCGAACACACGGCAACACAGGAGGATCGGGATGTAATTCCTTAAAAATAGCTCCAAGCGCCACATCACCCTGTCAACTAAAGTCATTTTGGGAAACCCTAATTAGGGTTTATTTGTTTTGATCTTAGCCATTGGCTCATTTTTTAATTTGAGCCGTTTATTCAATTTTGTAAACTCTATATAAAGTTGTTTACTCTCATTTACAATTGGTGAAGTGAGTTGTATAAGATTGTTGTGACAAAACTATTTCCGTTTATAAAAGCTCTTGTGCATGATTTGCTAAGAACCACTTTTATTTTCAAGTAGTGTGCAAGGTTTTAATATTTCTCCTTCAACACTTAGAGTAGAATTAGATTAGTATTTAATTCATATGTTTGTTAAGTGGATGATAGATTTGATAGCAGTGGTGGATAAAATTTAGCTCATACTTTTGTCAAATGGATGATTTGCATTTGATGTGTAAAGTTAGCCTGAGCCAGTAATTTATGGATGCTTAACTTTTGTTTGTTTTTATCAATTCGAACATGAAAATTATTATCACTTCCATTGAAGATTGCACCCACTTTGCGTAGTTGTCTGAAGGAGGTGAAACAAAGTGCGGTTACCCTATTTCATCTAGTCACTACCGTCTCTTGAGTTCTTAGGAGTAGTCTAGACTTCTAAACCCTTGCCTTTTTGCATTTTTTTTGGAAATCTGAAATACCCATCAAAAGAGCTTTCAATGACAAAACTGTCTAAGTCCTAAACTTGCAAATAGATCTTAGTGTAAGTCCCCTTGTGATTACTAGCAAATCACAACGCCCATTGGCCTTATCTACATGTCATGACTTGACCAAAGAAACATTGGAGTTATTGCACTGTCTTAACTGCATTCACATTAACTTTTTGAGAGAGGATAGAGTGTCCCTTGGGCATTTTATTCTGTGTTCGGTGGCGTACTCAAAACACACACCAACAGGACTTTCATTTAGAAAATTTCTTTGAGGATACATACAGTGTCTTCTATTTACCAATAGAAATCTCTTTTTTTGTCTCTCTATACCTTGTCTATTGCTGGTTGGGTTTACCAGGTTTGGAGTCACCTCCCACTTTTGATTTCTTTTGTTTACCTTTCCTCTTAGGAGTTGACTAGAACTCTTCTTCCTTGGTTTGAACTAGAGGCAAGATAGCCATCTTAATTTGTCCAGGACTAGGTGTCTCCTTTGTTACTCCCTCATCTTGTAAGTCACCTTCCTCAAGATCCTTAAGCTTAGGGGAGAGGTTCTTCTCTATTTCAACCAAAGGCACCACAAGAACCTTAGAAATAGGTAATAGGGAGGACTTACTGTCCAAAACAATATTGGTAGAAGACTCACCTAGTGTCTAAGAAAAATCAATAGAAACCATATCTACAAATCGAAGCTCTAGGATTACCAGTATAGTAAGCCCAACCTTAGCTGGGGAATCAATGATATTAAGGATATCAGACTCGAAATGGTAGCTATTAGTGAGGACATCCGTAGATGGTTCACTAGGGTTGGGGTTATGTTTTACAATGGACTTACAGTCCAAAATAAGGTGGCCAGGTTTAGCACATTTCGGGCAATAAGTCACAACATTTTCATAACAGACCTGTTGAGTCTAGGACCCAAATTTGGAGCAAAGCTTCATGGTATTGGGTAAACTCTTATTAATATCAATGTTGACACAAAAACGTGCAAACACTAACCTAGATTTTGATTTGGTAATGGAGTTCGAGGTGATGAAATGAACCAACTTGATTCACCAATAATTTGAAATATAACATCATCCCAATACTCCAGAGGAAGTCCTTGTAGACGGACCCACACTGGAGCCAACTTGTTGAGATCAATAGCAGGGTCAAAAACTAGTTTCCAATGACACAAAGACAAATTATGTTTCTCATAAAACTAGGGGCCCAACGAAAGCGGCAAAATCAAATCCTCATTAGTCATGAAATTGAAAAGGAAGAGTCCACTAGCCATGACATAGAATGCCACACTTCCCTTAAGGTGCCATTTTGCAATTTATGATCTTCTCACCATATTGACAGTAGGGAAAAAGGAGGGCATGTGCAGGATCATGATGTGCCAAAAAGTGGCAATAGGAAAAAGTAGCGTTTTTCACTCGCCAAAAAATGCAGAAATCTCGAGTTGACTTTCTTTTGGGTTGGGTGTCAGTACATTTCTCCATAGCAATGCCCAAGCCTAATTTTTACAAATCGGATATCCGATTTTTAAAAGTATAAAAAATTAGGGTAGGGAAATATTTGAAAACATTTAAAAATGTATTGTGGCGGTAAAATTCTGGTGGCAAAAAATGGATATCTGATTTGAAATACACATAGACCCAAGAGTAATTAGGAGGTGTAGGGTGGACAAGAGATAGAGAGAGAGAGGGAAAGGAAGAGAGAGAGAGAGAGAGAGAGAGAGAGAGAGAGAGAGAGAGAGAGAGAGAGAGAGAGAGAGAGAGAGAGAGAGAAATATAAGAGATG
>CM021109.1:606873246-606959304 GCA_007115665.2 Sequoiadendron giganteum | reverse complement strand
GATAAAGAGAGAGAGAGAAAGAGGGGGGAAGGGAGAGAGAGAGAAAGAGAGATAGAGAATTTGGTGGCAGAAGGGAGAGGGGAAGGAGGGGAGAGAGAATTAGGAGGGGGAAGGGAAAGGGGAGGAGGGGAAGGAGAGAGAGAGAGAGAGGGGAGAGAGAGGGGGGGAAGGGAGAGGGGAAGGGGAGAAGGGGAGAGAGGGAGAGGGAGAGAGAGAATTTGGAGGTAGAAGGGAGAGGGGAAGGAGGGGAGAGAGAATAAGGAGGGGGAAGAGAGGGGGGAGGAGGGTAAGGAGAGAGAGATAGAGAGAGAGAGAGGAGAGAGAGGGGAAGAATGGTTTGAGAGAGGGAGAGAGGGAGGGAGAGAGAGAGAGGGAAAGAGAGAATATTTAAATATTTAATATATTAGTAATATTAATTAGTTATATAATATTTTATATATTAACTTAATATATATATATAAATATTTATACATTAACTAGAATATATAAACAATATTTAAATATTATACATAGTAGTATAATATATTATATATTATACATAATTCCGTAAGAGATTATCATAAATTAATTGAATTATAAACTATATTGTATATTCTCAACTAGATATATTAAAATAAACTATAAATTATTTATTATAATTTTTTAAATCATATATTAAAAACTATATTAGATTTTTAAAAATTATATATAAAATAAATCGGATATCTGATTTGAAAATTTCAATTTTTTAAATCATATATTAAAAACTATATTAGATTTTTTAAAATTATATATAAAAAAAACCGGATATCCGATTTGGATCGAATATCCGATATGTTTGACACAAAACCTACTATCTAGGGATTAGCCTCGGGTTTGCTTTGGAATTTGGCTAGGACATGCCAATCCTAAGAAGTCAACACCAAAAACATGTTTAACAACTCACCTTGCTTTTCTAGACTTCGCCCATGTGGCTGACGACTTTTTTTTTACTCTAAATTGATGAAACAAAAAGGGTTTTTAAAGGAGATTCTCAGCTTTCTACCAATATAAATTATGCTTTACTTTGAATTTAATAAATAATTATTATTCATTTTCTATTTGAATTATGACTAAAGTCTTGATTGATAGGCTGATTGAAAAACATCTATATCTTTTAAACCGTATCACATTTTTTGAATCCAAAACATGCGTCACATTCTATGCTTCACATACTATAGGATTAAAAAAAATAAAATTGAATTTCATGAAGTTTTGACTAAGTTAAGGTGGTCAGACATACAAGTTTTTTATATTTTTTAAAAGTTGTAATAAAAAATTCATAATTAATTATCTACTTGGAAAAAATAAAAAAATACAAAAAAATATGCATCACATCGGGACATGAGTCCTCTACTTATATATAAAATCTTATTAAAAAGTATTATCATTTTATTGTGGTTAGGGTGGTCAGATAGACACATCTTATTTTTTCCGTGAAATTTAAGTACCGCTGCATTGAAATCTCAAATTTTCACCAAATGGATTTTTTTAAAAATAAAATATATCTGGTAGTTTAGAAACTATATTCAATTTTCTACAGATTCTATTCTTACATATTTTTGAAATAATATAGATAACTTATTCAAATTTTTATGTCAAGTTGCCTAACTCTGATTTTTCTGAATTTCCATTGCCACTTAAGGGCTTGTTTTTTCCATGATGATCCTGCACATACCCAAGAGAAGAATTTTTCCACCATTGCTATAATCATGGCCGCCCATATTATAGAAGGTTAAAACACATGGTAAATTATCCTAGGTGTGGGCAAGTGCATAGGAGGTTAAGCTACACATAGGTTGAACATGTGGTAGGATCTAGTGACTTTCTTCGCAATCCCACAACCTTTGATCTATTTCCCAATACATGACTGCGAGGATGTGGGGAGGTGACACATCATCCCTTTTTGATATTACCCAAAGGCAGCAGGGCATGTGACATAGATTTAAAGGGATTCTAATTTGATGGCCACATTTTAAAATTCTCTTGAGGCTTGATCTCGATTGTCCATCTCAAATTAAATGGCCTAAATTCAAACCTCAATGACTAAGAACACCATGTTTGTAGGTGGACCTAGAGAAATGGTCCAACTAAATTTTCAACAACTGGATTAAATACAATCGACTCTAAATTGATTTTCTATGCTTCTCCCATATTGCATTGCTGACCAAGGCGACATAGATATTATTTTGTGTGTTGTAGGTGGAATTCTCCTATCAGGACATGATTTAGATGTGGATTTCCTAGGAGTCCCATGTCTACATTCATGGAGATTATGATGGAATGTTTTATCATGTTGTAAGATAATTTATTGCTGGGTATGGTGGGGTATGTGCAGGATCATCATGGAAAAAACAAACCCTTAAGTGGTGATGAAAATTCAAAAATCAGAGTTAGGCAACTTGATGTAAAAATTTGAATAAGTTATCTATATTATTTTAAAAATATGTAAAAATAGAATCTGTAGAAAATTGAATTTAGTTTCTAAAATACTAGGTTTATTTAAAAATAAATAAATCTATTTGGTGAAAATTTAAAATTTCAATGTAGTAGTACTTAAATTTTAGGGAAAAAATAAGTAGGTGTCTATCTGACCACCGTAACCACAATAAAATGATAATATTTTTTTATAAGATTTTAGATATAAGTAGAGGACTCATGTCCCAATGTGATGCATATTTTTTTGTAATTGGGTTCATGCAAGAAGTTGGGTCCACAAAAAGCTAAAAAACTGGAAGTGTTTTTGCTATTTTTTCAGAATTTGTCACAATTGGACTAAAAATTTGAGGCACTTACACAATGAATTTTAAAAAATGTCAGCAATATGAAATTTAACATTTTTAATCTAGTTTCCAAATATGTAAATTATTCAAATACCTAGATTGTATAAATTAAATTTTGATAGGGATCTATAAAAAAAACTTTTTAAAAGTCCTTGTTTTTTACCATACCATGCACGTGTACGAACACCACTTTTTGACCCAAATACAATTATTTTGCTAATTAATTTTGGGGAAAGAGAGCTAACAACATGAAGATTTATGAGGAATTTTTTTTGTAATTTTTTGTTGAATTTTTATTGGCCTTAATTGTTGTTTTTAAAAATCAACATGTACAGACAACATAATTTGACCTAAAATAAACATTTTTTTTCATTGTGTAGAGAATTGTCTAAGGATTGATGCCATATAATTATTTTTACAAGAAACTTAACCAAAAAAAGTTATTAAAAAAAAAAAGCCTAATATTTCAAGTTTAAGGACTAGTTTGCTTAGAAATTAATTAGAAAATAGCAAAAATAATCCAATCTTAATAAAAATTATATATTTGGAAACTAGACATTGTTTTTTCTAATGGGTTTTAATTTTATAGATTGATTATGAAAAAAAGTCCATTAGCCATATTGCCAAAGTTGGATATTCTTCTTCAATCTACCTTAGTGTTTTAGTTGCAGGTCAAAGGCTAAGGCTTGGATTGCCAAGCATTTCCTAAGCCTAAAACCAAGGTTACATGTGGGTTGAGAATTCAATTTTTAAATAAAACATATGTGTTACTGAAATGCATACATGTTATTTAAATGAAATGCGTACGCGTTTCATAATGCGTACACATTATGTTTTTACCTGTTGGGTAAAGGTAATGTGTACCCGTTATGAAATAGAATGTGTATGCATTTCAGAATGCGTACGCATTTCATAACACATACACGTTTCTTATATGCCAGTTTTTCCCTAATTTGAAAGATTATGATAAAACACATTTTTCTTGCAACATTCTTTTTCTGTAGTATGGTCCGAAAGCGCCATTTTTTGCATTTTTATTGCAAATTTGTCTTTTGCAAGGCATATTCTATTGCAAATTGTTGGAAGAGACAAGTGCAGGTTGAATTTTCTGAAGTGGAATCAAGTACAAGAATATTTAAAAAAAGAGAGCTTTTGGATGTATTTATGATGTTTTTGTACTTCAAAATTTATATAAGAAAGGATCTTCATAGTACATAGTTTTATTTGAATATTTGAAGGAGATGGAAATTTGAAAATAGGTTACAAGTGAATCATTTTTTTTGTCACCAAAGAGGGTTTGGTAACCATGGGATCAAAGCAAAGATAAAGAAAAAAGTGTAGAAAGTCAATGACACCCGAAGAAATTCAAGCAAATAAAGATATAGAGGTAAAAAGACAAAGGGATAGAAGAGAAAGGATTCATCAAATGAAAAAATTGAAAGCATCTAGTTCCATGAATGTTGAAGAGGAAGCCATGAATGATGAAATGAACGTAGATGCAAATGTGGAGATGGTGAACATGGAAGAAAATGCAATTATGGAGACAAACTCAACTATGCCTTCAACTTCAAATTTGAATGATATGGAAATAGTACCTATACAAACAACTTCGGGTATGTCTTCGAATCCACCTCCCAATGATATGGAAAATGCACCTATTCAAACAATCTCTCCAGGTATGTTTTCAAACCCAATTCTTGATAATATTAATTTTGATTGTTTAGACAAAGTTGGATACACCATTGATGATATCAATAATTCTAGGGTTGAAAAAATGCAAAAACAAAAAAAGGATGAAAACATATCTTATGAGAATGCAAATGATAATCAAATCGCTCATATTAATGAAAATGAGAATGAAATCCCTTTTACATTTGAAAATGAAAATGGAACCCCTTGTGTGAATGAAAATGAAACCCCTTGTATGGATGAAGGTGAAAATGTTTTTTTTACAATTGAAAAAGATGTGCTAGATAACCTTCGTGGTAAAGTTTCTTGGAGACAAATTAGAACTTATGAAAATAAAATATATAAAATTTCTTTTTTATAGAAATAAATTAGGATTTCAATGTCAACTCTGTTGGAAAATTGTGCCTCAATCTTGCTGGCTTGTATCGCATTGGTCTAAGGCCTTCATGTGTTCAAATTTGTTCCTTGTCATTGAGACTCTGTCTAGTCGGTGGGACTCCTAGGGGTATTTTGGCGATGGCCTGACGGGTCTGGCTTGGTGACATGCTTTATTGGCTAGCGATCGCTATCGGCGGGAGACTTTGTGTTGTTCCATCGATGTGCCAATGCGACGAGCTTTGGCTTCATTGGCAGAGTGTTCTCATATTGGTGGGTGACATTTCATGTCCCACCAATATGTCGATAATGTGTTGAGCGGTTGAAATGGGACCAAGCGGCGATGAACCTAATCAACGACTGTGATGAAGTTGATTTGATGGTGCTCGTCACGTTCTATGCTCATTTGAGGCAAGTACCGATGAAAACCTTTGAGTCGGGCAGAATTTCTTATGCGTTTCACACGTGGCTATTTGATCAATAGTGCCCAAGTGTTTCAGTTGTGGAAATGTGTCGTTGTTTCAGGGAAATTTGTTGGGAATGTGGAAGATGCTTTATTGATTCCCCAAAATTGCTTGAGCAACATATGCATGGCTTGGTGGGACCCAAGTGTGATCTAAGAAAAGTCCATGAGCGATGGACGTGTGTCAGCATTGGAAGCTAGTTCCGGGCGGGCTTGAAGGACTATTGGAGATTCCTTCCTCAATGCCTCGAAAGTCCACAAGTAGTGGACGTGTGTCTCTGTGGGCCCAACTGTGGTAGTGGTTGGTGTTTGCAAAGGCGCTTGCCTCTTGACCATGAAATTGCTAGTTGGCTGTTTGGTGGTTGTTTGGCTAACCACCATATTGTGAGAGTTTTGCTCTTGGATAGCGGTAGGGCTGTTGACCACCTAACCTCAGAGGTTTGACAAATGGCTAGCGATGGAGCTTAGGGTTTTTTTGACCAATCTATAAGCAGTGGATGAATGGAATAATGACATGTGGCACGATCTCATTCACTATTTTACATTGCTATTGAAAATCAATGACTAGTGATCAAAAGCTTGGGAGCTTGCCTTGAGGGTTTGATTAGAGTGCAAAATTAATTGTTGGGCAGCTCGATGCGTGCTACAGGGCAATACTTGAAACCTGAGATGGTGAATCTTTTTGGTGGGGTAATTAGTAACCTAATGGCCATTGGTTGAAAAGGATGAGAGAGGTTAGTAGATCTGGGGGGTTCGGAGGTTGAACGACTGGTGATTGGTGAGATCGATCAGTGATTAGAGTGTGTGTGTTCGAGCGGTATGCAAAGAGTGTTGTAACTATGAACATTGAGACACACAAAAATGAGAAGATGTGAACTTGTGGTGGCCATTAGGTTGGGCTGGCTGAGAGGCTGGTTGAGAGAGTCAATTGGTGAGATGAAATGAATCTTCATTGTATGTTGCATGAGGACATTGTAACAGTGCAAGGTTTCAGATCTATGTTGTTGTCTGTATTCTCCAGATGAACAAGATGTAACTCCTGTAAAAGCCATGAGCCTGAGATTGTATTGTAACTCTATTTGTTGCTGAATAATACAATGGCTCGATCTTTTGGAGGGTAGGGTTTTTTACCCAAAAGGGTTTTCCCTACATAAATCTGTGTGTTCATTTGTTTGTCTATTCATGATATTGAATCTAGTTTAAATTTTGTAGACATGGAAAATATACATGCACTTGATCCTGGTTTAGTAACATCATTTCATCCTGAATCATACTCTCAGCTTATCATTACCTTTCATCCCTTAATTAAATAAATTATTATTTATTTGATTAGGTCTTTGTCCTCTGTTGATTAAATTAATCAATTTAATTTAATTAACCTTATATCTCTGTTTATTTAAATAATTCATTTTATTTAAATCAAGTCTCTAAAGTCTTCTTATTAAATTGAATAAATTAAACCTTATTTAATTTAATCTAACATTATCCCCTTTAGTTAAATAAATCAAATCATAATTTAATTAAATCTTTCTTCACAATTCTTGATTTAAATTAACTCATAAATTCAAGACAAAGTTGTCACATCCCCTAATCTCTTTTTAAATTAATTAATCTATGATTAATTTAATCTTAATCTATGTCACATTCTCTAGAGAATGCAACTTGCACAATAAATCAATTACTTTGATTTATTAAATTGACTATTTTCTCTCAACATGGAATAAAAAGGGAATATTCTTTCAAATTTGAATTAAAAATCCAAGTGGATTTGTCCTTCCAACAAAGAATTCACTCCTCTTACGTGTCCTTGTGCATTGAGCCAAGTGACATTAACTCCATTTCCTTCTCCCTCCAACATGTCACTTTCAAATTTCAAATTTGAATCTCATAACATTTATCAAGCACATTGACAAAAATGTGCACAACCTTCAACCATTCACATTTTGACAAGTGGCACTTGGCCATTGGATGTTGAATGATCCCACATTGCTCAAATCCACTCTCTCTTCCAATTTGGAAATCTATAAATCAGATACTCTTCCTCTCATTTTATCATCCACAATTTGAGTAAACTTACTATACTGAACTTCATCTTCAAGCATATCTAGTTTCATCCATTTTCATCAAATTCTTAGCTAGGTTATGCAGATTTTTCATCTTGGAGCTTGATTGAATCTTCATCAAGGTGGATCACTCATCAAATCATCAAACTTACAAGGAGTTGGGAAAGGGCCAATTTCAACTCACCAATTGGCACCAATTCCCCCATGGGATCAAGAGTTTGCATTGCTTAAATAAGATTTCAATTATCTTTCTATGTTTTGTTTCTTCATTTTCCTATTTTGAGCATTGTAAATGGATTTCATGGGGAATCCTTGTTTTATCTTGCATATGAGCTTACTAATGTGTTTTCTTCTTGTATTTGTGTAGGAATAGCTGTTGGCATTTTTTATAACAGCCCAAGCAGAACCCACAAGAGCTTCTATGAACTTGCCATGCTCAATTATTGAAGTCTTGAAAGCACTGTGCCAACTTAACGAGAAGATAGCAGTAAAGCTGCTATCTCTCCTACACTTCGGACTCTGTAAGATCCACGAGGGTTTCCCTAAAATATGTTGTCATTTATGATAGAAATGATTTTCTCATACATGGACAAACAACAGATAAATTCCCGCCAGTGTTAAAAGAGATAAACCTTCAAGAAATTGGCTACTTCTTAGAAAAGTTCAGATCTATTTAACAAGGAATTGAAATTACACCTAAGTGTGTTGATACGAGTTATTCGAATGAAATTTCCTAAAGCCATGACACAAAATACAAAGGACGAAAAGTAGTCAAAGTTCGAGTGCCATATCCTAAAGCACGGAGTCAAAAAGAAACTGAACTACAAGGTAACTTTCATCTAAAGCACCTATGATCTATATGAATAGCATTACAATCCATATATCAATACTTGAATTTATTACTCCTTGATAAATCCTATGTGTTAATTTGCATAAACTTGCTGGATAACTGAAGCATTTAACCGGTCCTTTGAACTAGAGCTATAGTCAAACATAATCCATAGTAAATAACAAATGGAAATTAATGAAAATCATCTTGGATCGATACTTCATTAATAATTCATGCAAACTATTACAATAGGAGAGAAAATAGACTCAAAACAATCATAAGGTTAACATAAGTGTGCTCAAGAACCCCATGATTTACTAAGTTCTCAAATCGGACTCAAAACTTCAAAACCTTGACATATTCTTCTCTCTATGCTACTTGACTCTTATCTTACGTATCTTGAGTAATTTCAACAGAACCATCTCTCAGCCCAGAATTCCCTTTTATAAAAAACAAGGGAGCCAATAAGCTTTAGGCCGGAGAGTACACATGTCCATTTTTCACTGGACCGCTAATCCCTAATCAGTTATCTTTACATCATTTGTTGGTAAGAGAGAAAAAGCCAAAACAAAAATAATCATTAGCTTGTTGTGGAGGAAGGAAAACCGTTGCTCCAAGAGTTGATCACCTTACACCAAAGCATATTTTAACCGTTTTTTACACTCATTTCATTTGAACAACCTGTACTTGAATTCGAAAAGAGAATGCATTTTAAAATATAATATCTAAGGCCAGACCTATAGTTTTCATGACCAAATTGCAATTCTTGGTCAGGACATTCACAATTCAAGTTCATCAATGAACACCCTTTTCCATGACTCGAAATCCTCTTCAGACGGCCAATTGAAAGCCACCACCTGATCCACCATGTTTCAGTAAGGTGCATACTTTACCATCAATGACATGGCCATTTTATCAAAGTTCTTTAGGAAATTAATGACAAATGATAACTTTTCCAATGTGTTTTCCAACATGTGGATATCATCATTTTTGCATATCTCATGTGTTTGAGCAATCATTATATTATTCATCTACTCCTTCCACGCCTACAAAGGCTTGACCTTATCTTGACTATGCAAAATATGAGGTAGTGGAGTCAAGTCCTTTCCATCATAAATATCCTTCAATGTTTTGATTTTGGACTCCATAGGAGCAACAAACCCCTGGAAATTTCACTCTACAATACCCTTGACAAATTGATATGTTGTTATGACTGTAGGGTATTTGTCCCCATGCCATTTTTCCCCCACTGCCATAAATTTTAACTTCTCTTTTCTAGGGCCCCATCTATTTAGCAAAGGGATAGCCAATTCTTTGTCCCTTGGAAACAATTTGAGTGCTTGCAACATCAAGGCATAATTAGCATGAACACTGCTCAGCTTACTTTGAACCCGTTTATGTAAATGCCTTAACACAGTATCAACAATTTCTGAGTTATTCCTTCTTGTTGCATCCCGGGTTTGTTTTACCATCTCCTTATATTTTTCTACTTGCTGGATTAGCTCTTCCCTAGAAAGATCTCCACCCTAGCCACTGGCCTTTTCAATTGCAATGGGCACTTGTCCCATATTATATGGGACAATAGCCCAAGATTGCTCCTGTGTAGAAGGTTGGGGCTGTTCTGCTGGTGGGTCAGAAACAGTATGGCTAAAGCTAGCCTGCCTTTCAGACCTTAAGGTTTCCATCTATTGTCTCAGTAAAGCCATCTCAGTTTCCAATTCTGCCACCCTTTGCTGACTCGTATTATACTCAATAATAATGTCATTATACTGGCTCCTTAGAGTATCTCAGTTTTTAGTTAAGTCCTCCACAATTGCTCTAGTGAATTTGGGAACATTCACAACCATGTCAACAGCCTCCAATGCAGGAGTGTCAACAACTCTTTTCACAATCAAATGACCACTGAAGTCAGATGTTTCTGCAACAATAGGTTTTCGGGACCTAGTGGATAGTGAACATATTGCTAGAGCATCCCATTCCTCACTAAAGGCTGATCCTTTAAGTGCCAATGCAACCTCCTCCTCCATTGCAATTAGCAGCCTATTGCCCTTCTTACTATGTCAAATACCATAGCATCAGCAATATCCCATTCAGGGAGTAGCAATATTCCACATTTTTGAACCAATGTCCTACCCTATTATGGTGTGATTTCCTTAAACCTTCCTTCATTTGCACTCTAACCCTTGACTGAATTACCTACTCTAGGAGCTCTGGATGCAGGCTTCTCTCATGTGCAACCTTCTCAGAATATTATGAGAGATGAGCTCTCCATACAAAATATTTAAAAGCATGAGTATGAATAAAAGAGTAATCCATCATGAACTCTTTACAAGCCTCCATCCTCAAATCATCATTATTTGTAATCCCTTTGATCTCATCCTTCCCCAATCTTAGGGTGACCGCTCTTGAACTCATTGTAATGTCAGCTGGGTCTAGTGGCATCTCCAGATTCATTTCATCTGGAGTTACAATGATGTCTTCCTTATCATTACCCTCCCAGCCAACATCCCCCACACTATCAGTCCTCTGCCTCTTTGGGGATGGTGGGTGAATCTGTTCTGAAAACCTTGGAGGAGAATCCAGGTCAACAATACCTAGCTCTGATTGCCTTGGGATAGATGGTGTGCCACTCATTGTAACCTCCCCTATCCTTCTTCCCTTTCTCCTAGAAAATACATTTATCTTCTTTTGAGGCTGATAGGTAGGCCTCTCTTCAAATCTTGCCTCAGGGTACTCCTCAGTAATTTGTGATTTTCCCCCTTCTTCCATAATCCTTTCATCCTTTAAGACCCCTACCAGACTCTCAAAATTGTCAAGAGCATAAATTTCCTTACCAAGCTCATCCTTGGCACTAGGTATAGGATCAAAACTAGGTATCTTTTCCTGTTTACTTCTCATCATTTTTGAATAGGCAATGTACATTGCCTTTCTCTCATCTTGTAAGCTCAGATAAAAAATGTTCCTCATGATATCTTTAGGAAAGTAAAAATTGTGGACAAAGGTCCTAGTCCGGTGCTTAGCCTTCATTTGGGAGATAAAACCCTTAGGATCATGATTCCTAGGGTGTACAGTCCTTAGCCTATATGGCTTGAGTAACAAGTGCAAATTCCTCCACCCTCCCTTTGTCATGACAAAATCAACAAAAGATGTATATTCAGGGAAGAAAGATCCCTTCTTCTATTCAACAAGAAAATGGAAATCCTAAGATGCTTCCAACTACCTCATGCTTTCTATGAAACTAAGTCTAAGGGGGACCTCCCTTGGTAGAACAAACGAGGTGGCATTTGTGCCAAAAACTCTTAAAACTGTTGTGCTGTGATTGGGGATAATATCCCCCTAGTTATGTGTTAAATTCAACTCAGGCCTCCTCTCCATAGGTCTTAGGAAATCATGAATTTCCTTTGGAATCCTGGGGGAATAAAAAACTAAGGCCTTCCTTAAATTTGATCCGAAAACATTGTGAAAGGTTACATAATCGAACTTATGATCATGCATGTCTAGGACCCTAGTCCAATATTGGACAAGCATCTCAATGTCTCCTTCTCTTTTCTTCAATTCCATATCTTTATCGAACACATTTTGACCTCTATACAAAAACATATGAATTAGCAATGAAAACCATTTGAATCCTACCCAATTCTTTCCCAGCTTCAAGGCTACCAAACCCAAATGCATTTTCTCTTCAAGGTAAGTGGCAAAATCGTAAACGATGTTATAGCCCAGGTGTTGGAGGTTTACAACCATATACATCACTTCAGTAGGCAAAGTCTTCTTCAAATTTATCCCCAGGACCTGACACAATGCGCAAACAGTCTTCTTGAAATGGACGGTGAAATAGTCCACTGGGAAAGGTTCAGGCTCACTCCTGCTAATAACAACTTTCCTCTGGTTCTTGCCTCTTCCTGACATAGCCAAATGGGGTGTCAAAAGGGATGTTCTGAAAAAACCCTTGGTGTTTTTGTACTCCTCCCTAAAAACCTCCAAGTTGATAGGGATCATATCTTGGCTCCATTCGTGCAAACCAAAAATCTATGCGATTTCCTCCTTGGTTACTTTAATCATTTTCTTGCCAAGATGTGTTTTGACCGTTCGGGCCAAAGGGTCATACCTTGCAACAATATCCTTCAATAGGTCTACATCCTCGTAGACATTGGGTACCACCAGCTTACCCAGGTCCAATCTCCATGGATTACATAGAGGAACTGCTAAATTCTTGTTCCCAAACCAGTTGGCAAACAACTACCAGCCCGTGTATGGTAATTCGGCATCGCGAATTGCACACTGATTATCCACTACTCCTTAGACAAGCAAGGGCCCGTAGAACAATACTTTTCCCTCCTGCCTCTTGCTGGTAGAGGGCTTCAACAAATCAATAACATCTTGGGAAAAACCCCTAGACGTAGCTTCAGAACCAACAATTCGTGCCTTGGGTGCCATTTACACCAAATAGGTGATAATTAGAGCTAGGGTTTGCTTATTATTAAATGGCCAACAATTACACTTTTCTTTCTATTGCCACCACAAAAAATTCTTCTATTATTCAAAATCTATAGCAATTACCTAGACAAGCTCTAAAAGAGAGTTTACTCAAACAATTCTTCAGGAACCGAAAATAAAACAGTCATCACTTTTCAGCAAGCAACGCTAACACCTTCCAAAAACATAAGAAAAGGCGTACATACTACTTATGGTTTATCTTGCAGAGCATCAAATGCAGTGAGATTGGAGAATTGCAATAATGGTTTGCTTTACTTCGGCACTAGACAATTCTACCTCAATCCAGAAATGCAGCACTGAAATAGTAATTTACTGATCCTTTTAGCATTTAATTATGCAAGCTGAGTCAAACTCGACCATTACTATTTGCTCACGTGAGATAGAACAACTATAGTACAACACCAATTCATTTGAAAATGACAGGCGAACGACCCAGATTGAGTCAAAACAATTTGAAAATGCCACATCTTCCTTCCAGTCATTAGGCAAATAGAACATCCATGTATTGGGCACCACATTAGCAAAGAATGGGTCTGACCACGTTTGTCAATCAATGACATTGATGCCCATGCGTCAACAAATCACGTACCTTGCAACATTATTAAAACTGAAGTTTTAATTGCACGAGGTCAGCGAGGGACAACCGTGATGCATCAGAAGGTACATAGCTTTCAACATCAGCATCCATCCTTGTTCAGTGATCAAAACTGGTCCCCACCATTAAATACAACAAGTGGCAGCATATCACAAGCCTCGTAGCATTTGACATGACGTGAGCAAGAACTTCACGAGGTATGTGATGAACGGTTTTGATTAGAATTATTTCATTCGATGGCCACCTATTCTACACATGTGAAACAATTATTCTTAAAGAAGGGGACCAACCAGGTGGATGGGAAAATGACCCTCGAGGTTGAAAAGATTATTCAATGGTTACTTAATATCAATTCATTGGCCGAAAACCATAGGAATAATAAGACCATGACAAAAAAACTAAAAGGATGGGTAAAAGGGGCCAGTAAAGTCATGACAAAAGAGGGATAAAACACCACTTAAGTGACTGATCACCACCGATAACAAGTCAACATCAAAAATAAAACTCCAGGACCTAGACCAGTTAGAGGTAACGTGAAAACATACCACCGAGGGGAAGAAAATAAAAACCTCCACCAATAGGATCGGGGTTCACACTAGGGGCAAATATTTACATCTTGTTTCAAAAATAAATCTTGATATATATCATCCAACTTATTTGGTAATCCGAACATTGGAAAACATGAAATCAAATTGATGAAACATTTGTGAGCCAAAATCCAAATCACTAGCCCATGGCATATTTTGACAAAATGATGTTCTTTATCAAGCTTTATCTTTCATCAAACATCAATCCATAAACAATCAATATTAGTTGCATCTAAGGTGTACTTCAATATCACATCAAATAATTCAAAACATATTTTGTTTCAAATCAAGCTATGAACCAATCAATCCATTCATCATCTCGAGATATCCTTCTCGACGGTCCTTGTGTTGCTTAACACTATCCTTGCATTGTTGTGTATCCTCAACAATGTTATCATCATCAATCTCAAAATCCTTGTGTTGTTTAACACTATACTTTCCTTATTGTGTATCCTCAACAATGTTATCATCATCAATCCATCAATATGATCAATCAACCCTAGTTTGGTTTTCAACAAAATCCCAAAACAGAGCACTGATATCATCACATATCCATATCCAATCATATCAAAAATCCAAAAACATTTAGAAAATCATTCAAAATCTAAAATAAATCAAAAAGTCAGAAAACATCAGTAATCAAGTTTGTTGTCATTCGAAATAAATCATCTCTGAGCTTGAACATAGGAAAGGTTGATCTTTGATCATCCCCCGAGACATTTAGGTCAGTCCTTTAGGCGTTTGTCACAATGGAAATCCATTTACCCATGTTTTTCACATTTTAGGTCATTCCTTTAGGTGTCTATCGCAATGAAAATCCATTTTCCCATCTATCTCATCAACAATCAAGTCAATTGTTAGCCGAACTACGTCATTTTTGAGCTTGAACATAGGCAAGGCCATCCTTGATCAGCCCTCGAGACACAAAATCTAAAAAATCTCAAAATCTCAAAATTTAAAAAATAGCCTCAAAATATTTCAAAATCATCAAAAACATCCAAACATTTGAAAAACCCAAAATGATGCATCCACTCATCTCGCTTTCACCCGTAATAATCACCATTCATAATAAATCAATCATCACCTTCATTCTTTGGTGAGTCAGTCAGAAGCAAGTCTAGCAGGTTCCAAAGTGAACACCCTAATTGTCAGAAGTCTCAAGTCTAGGTCAGTAAGCAAGCAAGTTGATCAATTGAGAGTATCAATAGATTATCACCCAATCAGTCTCACCAAAACCCTGATCACAACATGTCCTAGGATGTATCCTTCCCATGATGGATATAAGCATCGGGTATCTCACAGTAGTTTAGCCTTGGCAAGCGGTATGAAGAACATTAGCTTGTTTGTTTAATTTTTCCTTAGTCTTTATGACATTATTTTGTGCTCATTCTAAGGACCTCTCGATGATGCCTAAACAAAACGGGTTAAGAGAGAAAGGAATGGGGCAACGATCATTATCTTTTTTTTCTGATATGCTTGTTGGATACTCTTGTAAAATAACTTGGTGAATACTTGCTTTGTTAGGTCCTTCCTAGCAAGGATTTTGTATGTCAAGTGTGAACATGAATACTCCTATCTGTTTGTCGAGTCAAAGTCCATCACACTAGGTACAATTCCATCCTGGTCCTTTATACCTTGATGCATCGTACCTATGTGTGCTATCAAACATAAAGTAATTGGCCCTTTTAAAATCCCGACTCCTTATAAGCAAATCATCATCATCATAGTGTAGGCTTGTTGGACCCTCCTTCCATCCATCTTATTCTTCTATCTTTACTAACATTTCTACCTAAAGTAGGTGTGAGTTCTCAAAATATACACGAGGCTACCCATTGCTGATGACTGTGTATACATCATCAAAATTGTCTACATCAAATATCTGATCTTTCTAAAGAATTATCTTTTGTCCTTTGATCAATAGAACCACTCCTCTCACATTTTATCGTGATATCGATCGGTAAAATCAAACATTTTCGATCAATCTCTCGAGGGGGTAGTATACCAGCATAATACTTCTGCTGGGGCAATAGTGGGGCATTCGAAAAATGCTATTTTTGTTTTAATTTGATCACAACAATTTATTCTTTGAACCAATACAACAAGTGCATTGCTTCAAAGAGGGGAAAAATGTAGACATGAAAAATATGCATGCACTTGATTCTGGTTTACTAACATCGTTTCATCCCAAATCATACTCTCATCTTATCATTACCTTTCATCCCTTAATTAAATAAATAATTATTTATTTGATTAGGTCTTTCTCCTCTGTTCATTAAATTAATCAATTTAATTTAATTAACCTTATATCTTTTTTTATTTAAATAATTCATTTTATTTAAATCAAGTCTCTACAGTCTTCTTATTAAATTGAATAAATTAAACCTTATTTAATTTAATCTAACATTATCCCCTTTAGTTAAATAAATCAAATCATTTTTAATTAAATCTTTCTTCACAATTCTTGATTTAAATTAACTCATAAATTCAAGTCAAAGTTGTCACATCCCCTAATCTCTCTTTAAATTAATTAATCTTAATCTATCACATTCTCTAAAGAATGCAACTTGCACAATAAATCAATTACTTTGATTTATTAAATTGACTATTTTCTCTCAACATGGAATAAAAGGGGAATATTCTTTCAAATTTGAATTCAAAATCCAAGTGGATTTGTCTTTCCAAGAAAGCATTCACTCCTCTTACATGTCCTTGTGCATTGAGCCAAGTGACATTCACCCCATTTCCTTCTCCCTCCAACATGTCACTTTCAAATTTCAAATTTGAATCTCATGGCATTTATCATGCACATTGACCAAAATGTGCAGAACCTTCAATCATTCACATCTTGACAAGTGGCACTTGGCCATTGGATGTTGAATGATCCCACATTGCTCAAATCCACTCTCTCTTCCAATTTGGGAATCTATAAATGAGATACTCTTTCTCTCATTTTATCATTCACAATTTTAGTAAACTTACTATACTCAACTTCATCTTCAAGCATATCTAGTTTCATCCATTTTCATCAAATTCTTAGTTCGGTTATGCAGATTTTTCATCATGGAGCTTGATTGAATCTTCATCAAGGTGGATCACTCATCAAATCAACAAACATACAAAGGAGTTGGGAAAGGGCCAATTTCGACAAACCAATTGAAACCAATTCCCCCATGGGATCAAGAGTTGTCATTGCTTAAATAGGATTTCAATTATCTTTCTAGGTTTTGTTTCTTCATTTTCCTATTTTGAGCATTGTAAATGGATTTCATGGGGAATCCTTGTTTTATCTTGCATATGAGCTTACTAATGTGTTTGCTTGTTGTATTTGTGCAGGAATAGGATTAGGGTTCACAAGTTTGCATGTGCTTTTCTCAGAAGGATCAATGGGGGAGAACCACTGTGCTTGTTTCTGCTTTATGGCATAGTTCTTAGTGCTTCTGGGGTGATTTGATGAAATGAAAGTCATTGACGCACTGGTGATTTAGATGTTTCATTCTAAGATGACCCGTTTCTTTCCCCAACAAGTGGTATCAGAGCCTTCTTTCAGGATTTTCTTATGGTTGATTGTGCAGGTTTGTGAGTTGCATGTACTTGCATGGTTGTTGCATGCACTTGCATGGACTCGCATGTGTCTTTCATGTGCTTGCATGTTGTTGCATGTAAGAGTTCCTGGTGTTTCGGTTCTGTGGATTCCTTCTATAAAGATTTCTTAAGGTGGCAAGCTTGAGGAAATCTGGAGGAATCGGCTAATGATTGATCCTTTGATGAGTAAAAGTCTTTGCCCTTTTGAGACATGTAGCATGAAAGACATTGGATAATGTGGAGTTGATCATTTTATGATGATGTGGTTTGAGGCTCCTAGTTGGCAATGGATGATCCTGATGCAAGGGGTGTGAGTTCATGCTTATGGTTGTGTTGTAGCAGAGCTTGGTTCATACTGGGTGTCTATGTGACAGGCTTCCTGGCGGTATGGATTTGCTTGGTCTGTTTCGTAGCCATGGAGTATTGTGCTTGTGCTAGGTGTTCTAACTTAGCACTGAAGATGGTTTATCTATTACCCTTGATTGCATGAAGGCTATGAAGTTGATCTTGGGTGGTCTAGAAACTTATGAATAGCTTGGCTCTCTCACATGCTTATGCATAGTTGTGGTTTTGGAATTGGTCTAGAGTAGGCCTGAAGTTCCTGTTTACCTGTATCTTGTACTAGCATGTTTTAGATTCATATTTTTGGTTCTGAAGGGTTTTCTATAGATTTCCCTAAAAAGTCTATGATGCATATTCATGATAGTTCACTATTCTGGTTAATCATGATTGTTGTGTTTAGAGTCCTGTGTCATCCAGATGTGCATTGAGTATGGATGTGCATGTGTGTTTTGGAAACACAGTGGTTTTGTAGGTTTTGCACAGTCAAGAAAAACTTGTGGTTATGTGGAGATGTTGTTAAGCTATTTTCTAGACCCCAACTTTTGGGGTGTGACTGGATGAGATAGTTGTAGTTTGACATGTTTGAGGAGGTGCGATGTCTTCTCTACATGGGAGTGTTGGTATGTGTTTTTCACTCAACATTCTTGTGGTGTTTGCTTGCTGTTTTCCTAGACTATGGTGCTTGGGTTGTGGACATGATTGGCGAATCAAAGCTGAGCTTGATCTAGTGTTTGAGTCATGCAGTCTACATGGGTTTTCTCTTTGAGATCTTAGTTTTGTAGTTTCCAGTGTGATGATAGATTTGTGAGTTTATCCATTGGTTGCATCTATGAGCTGTGCAACATTGTGGGATATCTTTACCTACATGTTTGCTGTGAGTCAACTCAGAAGTGGACTGTCAATATCCACGAGGTTGATTCAGTGGTGGTGTAGATCTATTAGTTGGCCTTATCTGTGGTCACTTGTGCATTAGTATAGCTGTTTTAAGATGCGAGGAGGAATGCCGTTGATTACTTGAATAGTCAGTTATGGGGACCTGTAGCATGTGTATCATGATGTCATGGAGAGCTTGATACAATGGTTAGTGTAAGCTTTTGACAATGATAGTGTGGTTTGCATGGTTTTGAGATCTTGGTGCTGTTCAATGCTAATTGTTAGATGGACATGTTGTCGCTTGCACCTGGAGGTTTTTTGGATCAACAGATGGTCGGTCATGATGCTTGGAAAGCTCGATGCCATGTTAAGTGGGAGCTTTAGCAGTGACTGGTGATCTTCTTTGGTGTTGCAAATGTTTTTGGTAGAGCTCTTAGACCCTGTTGCTGGAGAAGAGCTCTTTTGCATTTGCATGGACACTACTTGAGGATGTGCAACATCCTGGAGCCATGGAGGAATCTTGTGAGTTTTTGGTTGAGGTGTTGGTGGTGCTTGATAGGTGATAGCAGTTTGGAGTTTGTTTGCTGAATGTCATGTGTAATCTGGATTGCTAATCAGAGTTTTGGCATGAGGCTTTGCTCTTGAGACCTTGGTGAAGTCACGTGAAGCATGTGATCTCCTAAGGGGGATGGTAAGATCATGGTGTCATGATAAGTTTCTATTTCCTAGGTTTGCAACTTTGACAGTGGTCTAGGGTTTCTCTGTGTTTTGAGTACATTGGTCATGTGCTTGAGAAATTCATGTTAAGTGCAGTAATGCAGATTGGAGTTTAACATGAGATGATTGGTTGTTGGTTCTCATGGATAGATGGAGAATAAGGTGAGGCTATTGTGTTGTTTATAGTTGAAAGTTTGAGTAGCCTACACTTTGGTTGAACATGAGTTCAATAAAGACCAATAAGGAGATTGCTCTTGGATGAGTCATGGTGGCTAATATATTTTGGAGGAGCATCTTCTTACTCTTGATCTGCTCAGCAGTGAAGTCAATTTTGAGAGGTATTTACCCATTATATCTTTCAGAGGTGTTTTATGCTTTCTTTCATGATATGAATCTTGAATTTATTTTAAGATTCTGGAGGATTCATAGTGGAAGGTAGACAACATAGTTTATCTCCTTGTACTTTGAGAACTGGTAGGAGATAAGAATATGGGCTAGTTTGATCTTCTTTGAGAGGCTTTCCTTTGGGATGTGAAGGAGATCATACTTGATAGAGCTGGAATTTAGAAGTGTGTGTAGAAGGGAATGCTTGGTTTGAAGGTTTTGCATACCATTGTGGATGTCCCTTGATACTACATGGTTATACTCTTTTATGTGTTGTAATTGGTAGACTTGGTATGCCTTGATCACTTGTGATGGTGCCTTGTTTTCTGGGATGTTAACAAAGAGAAATGTTGAATGCTCTCATTCTATTTTTGCATTCATCTAGACATTGCCCATGTAGTGGGAGCTCCTGGATGTGTTTGGTCTTCTTGACTAGTTGGTACATGGTGCTTGTATTCTGCAGTTGATGGGTGGATATGTGATGGCATGATTTTACTGATGTGGATACCTTAAAGGTATGGGTGATTGGATGGATTAACACGTGTTGTGGGTGCTATTTTTTAGTTGCATGGGTTTGATCAGTTAGATGAGAGAAGCCAATTTTCTGGTTGCTGTTCTAGCTGATGGTTTATCTTGTTCTAGAGAATGACTTCATGTTTGTGTTCACAATCTGAGAGGTTTGAAGTTGTTGTAGTGTTGATTCTTTATGGCTAGTGAGCACAATGGAGTGGTGGTAGTTTGATCCCTTTTTCGTCTAAAGGATCTGATGCTTGTCTTCCTGAGACTGGTGCATTTTTGCCTGGGCTTGTTCCTTTTTCCTGTGAAGGGTGGTTGGAACTATTTCCTGTGTTGGTGGACATCTTGGATGTCATTGCAGGTGTCTTGGTTGGAGCACAAAATAATTGTGGAAGATTCTTGTGTTCAGGTTCTAGAGGAAGCCAACAAGTCTTCATCAAGTGGGAGATTGTTGGAAAATTGCGCCTCAATCTTGCTGGCTTGTATTGCGTTGGTCCGAGGCCTTCATGTTTTCAACTTTGTTCATTGTTGTCGAGACTTTGTCTGGTTGGTGGGACTCCTGGGGGTGTTCCGGTGATGGCCCGACTGGTTTGGCTTGGTGACATGCTTTATCAACTGGCGATCACTATTGGTGGGAGATTTTGTGTTGTTCCACTAATGTGCTGATGCAGCGAGCTTTGGCTTCATTAGCAGAGTGTTCTCATATCGGCGGGTGACATTTCATGTCCCACCGATATGCCGATAATGTGTTTAGCAGTTGAAGTGGGACCAAGCGGCGATGAACCTGATCAACGACTGTGGTGGAATTTATCTGACAATTCTCGTCGTGTTTTGCGCTCATTTGAGGCAAGTACTGACAAAATCCTTTGAGTCAGGTGGAATTTCCTGTGCATTTGACATGTGGCTATTTGATCAATGGTGCCTAAGTGTTTTGGTTGTGGACACCTGTCGCTGTTTTGGGGAAATCAACTGGGAATGTGGCAAATGCTTTATTGATTCCCCAAATTTTCTTGAGCAGCATACACGTGGCTCGGTTGGACCCAAGTGTGATCTAAGTGAAGTCTACGAGTGATGGACGTGTATTAGCATCAGAAGCATGTTTCGAGTGAGCTTGAGGGAATATTGGAGATTCCCTCCTCGATGCCTCAGAAGTCCATGGGTAGTGGATGCGTGTCTCGATGGGCCTGACTGTGGTGGTGGTTGGTGTTTGTAAAGGTGGTTGCCTCTTGACCATAAAATTGTAGGTTGGTGGTTATGCAGGGTTGGTTGGCTAACCGCCATACCGTGAGGGTTTTTCTCTTGGATAGCAGTAGGGCTGTTGACCGCCTAACTTCAGAGGTTTGACGAATGGCTAGCGATGGAGCTCAAGGTTTGTTTGATCGATCTGTAAGCGGTGGATGGATGGCATCATGACATGTGGCACAATCTCATTGATTATTTTACATCACTATTGCAAATCAATGGCTAGTGACTGAAAGCTTGGGCGCTTGTCTCGAGGGTTTGATCAAAGTGCATAATTGATTGCTAGGTGGCTTGACATGTGCTGCAGGGCGGTGCATGCAACCTAAAATGGTGAAGCTTGTCAGTGGGGTAATTAGTACCCTGATGGCTGTTGGTTGAAAAGGATGATAGAGGTCGATAAATCTGGGGGTTTCGAAGGTCGAACGACTAGTGATCAGTGAGATTGGTCAGTGATCAAAGTGTGTGTGTTCGAGCAGTATGCGAAGAGCGTTATAACCGTGAACATTGAGACACACGTAACTGAGAAGATGTGAACCTGTTGTGGCCATTAGGGTAGGCTGGCTGAGAGAGCCAATTGGTGAGATAAAATGAATCTTCACTGTATGTCGTGTGAGGACATTGTAACAATGCAAGGTTTCAGATCTATGTTATTTCTTGTATTCTCTAGATGAACAAGATGTAACTCTTGTAAAGGCCATGAGGCTAAGATTGTATTGTAACTCTAATTTTTGCTGAATAATACAATGGCTCGATCTTTTGGAGGGTGGGGTTTTTTACCTGAAAGGGATTTCCCTAGGTGTGTTCATTTGTTTGTCTATTCATGATGTTGAATCTAGTTTAAGTTTGCATGTGCTTTTCTCAGAAGGATCAATGGGGGAGAACCACTATGCCTATTTTCGCTTTATGGCATAGTTGTTAGTGCTTCTGGGGTGATTTGATGAAATGAAATTTATTGAGGCATTGTTGTTTTAGATGTTTCATTCTAAGATGACCCGTTTATTTCCCCAACAAACTCATGGTGCAATTGATGAGAATGTGGAAAATGAGAAAAGTGATGAAAAAATTAGGTATTTTTGTAAAACCAAAAAAGAAAGATGATTCAGTAGAACAAGTCATATCTAGTGTTGCTTGTAATGTAGGAAAAATGCTGGAAAGAAACTGGTTAAAGCATGTTAAAATTAATCTAACCTACATTTAAACAACAAATCACAAATCAATAACAATAAACATGAAACAGTCTCACCGAATATCTATCCACTTCTTCGAATTATCTCTGTTGTCCTTCTCCATTTTGCCTTCTGTAGTATAATTGCCCTCAAATTTTCAATAAGTGTCCAAGTATAGCCATTGTATGTATGTCAAGTATAGCCATTGTATGTATGTCATTATAGAAAAATATCAAAGATTACGAGCTCTGCTTCTAAAATTATATCGATTTCGGGAGAACGAATAATGACAAAAGTTAGTCAATTTATAGAAAATTGGTTTTCGAACGATTGGCTCAGATTCAAAAGGGAGATCAACGATCAGGATTGATGAATGCCATGTGATTGAGATTTATGTTAGTTAGAACGTGAGTTAGAAAAATTTGCAGTATAAAGATTAAATTAAATAATAATTTAATTTGGTGTTAAGACTATTCAAAAATTGAAAGAATAAGAGATCAAGATTAAATAAATGATTTAATCTTTAGTTAAAAGTATTCAAAAAATAGAAGAATAAGACATTGAATGAAAAGGATAAAGATAGAATTTGGATAACATTGTGTTCGAATGCACACATGAATTAATTAATTAAATAAAGATATTTAATTAATAAATAAGTTCATGCATACGAGTTAGAACTAGATAACTGGCTGGTTATGACAGAGAGTCCCTTCGTAGAAACAACCAAACATCGAATCAGGAGATACCTGATTAATTCAAATAGATCTTGAGTCAAATGATGAACTTGAATAATTAGTTAAGTAGGCGATAGAAGAATGTGACAGGAATAACTATTTTAATGAATTAAATATTTATTTAATTCAACATTCAAATTTTGAAGATTAAATAAAATAAATAATGATTTATTTAATTGATTGTCGAAAAGGTTAATTGAATAATTAAATAATTCAAAATAAATATTTAATTATAGTCAAAATATGATAAAGGGTAAATTAAATAATAAATAATTTAATTAAGAAAAATAATTAATTAATTAGAGACGTTATTTATTTAATTAATCAAGGTTGAATAAAGGTCATAATGAATTAATTAAATAATTAAATTTATTTAATTAATAGAAGAAATGTGTATAGGAAATAATTAAATAATTAACATTATTTAATCATGACCATGGACATTAGAAAATTATGTTAAAAATGGTACTTGTAGGTCTAGACCAATTTTCAGTGTCTACAGTTTGCCTTTCTTTGATACAATGTTGTTTTAGCTTTTGTGTCAAAGAAAATTGTTCAAAACATCCCCCAGTTGTGCCCTAGTATGAAATAGGTTAGGGTATGCCCCCTCGGGAAAATTGACGAATTTTAGAAAAAATTCATTTTTTTTTGGAAATAGTCCCGTTAAGTCAATTTGATAGCTAGAAATGCAATGGAGTTGCGGAAATGAATTTTGAGATGTTAGGGATGTGTATGGGTTGATTGAAGATGGAAGTTTATGCGGCCAATAGACAAGGTTAGAAGAAATTCCACCTAAAAACTAGGTATAAATAGAAATTGGGGTGAAATTCAAATCATTTGCACCCTAAAGATTTCAAGAATACAAAATTTTGGTTTGAGCTCATTGTGAAAATGTCTCCAGTTCCATACACCGATCACCACGGATACAGGATCTAGACCTTCAGACGCCCTACCGATGTGGGACCCTAGTACGTACCCTTGAACGATCTTTTGAAATTTTGTTTTGCATGTTTTTCTAGGCCTTAACAGTTAAAATTATAGATGCGTCGCTTTTAACTCAACACATATGTGTTTGTACATGACACATTTACTCGCGGAATGACGCATATGTGAAAACATGTCTAGGTTACTTTGAGGTCATTTAGGCATTGAATGCATTTGAAATTTTATGCATCACATGTTTGGTTATGCATCACATATGAGATGTAGATAGTCACATGTAGGATTATGAGACACATTTTCTAAATTGCATCGCATTTGTATAATCGATGGGCATGTAAAATGCACCGCATTTGTAGATTATGTGATGCATGTGACTATTGATATAGATGTCCTGATTTTGTGATGCATTTGGCTTGTGTGACGCATATGCATGTTTATACAACGCATGTGTTGTTATGCACCACATTTGTAATTTAGAATGATGCATATGATATTGTGCACCACATTTTATTTTGAAATTTTGAAATTTTTTTTGATGGAAAGATGGATGATTTGCTCTTTGACACATAGTTTGAATTCCTTTTGTAGGTCATATTAGATCCGATCTATACCCGGGAGTCACGACCAGAGACTTATGAGCTTAGAGATCAGCTACAAAGTGCAGAGACATAGATGTTATGGAGATTATGTTTACATCATGTATGCACCATGCCTACTATTTAGGCGAATAGAGGTATGATCACTAGTGCTGTATGTGAGAGATGGCATTTAGAGACCTTTTCATTTCATTTGCCTACTGGAGAGGCAACTATTACTTTGGAGGATGTATATAGGATCTCGAGATTGCTTATTAGCAGTGAGAGAGTTATGTATGATACACATCGAGGTTATAGTGAGATTACTAGATTCTATGTATATGATGATATTAGGAGATTAGGGATAGAGCATTATGAGATTAGATGGCAGGTTTTGGCTGATAGGTATGAGAGGATAGACTGTATGCTATGTACATTGATAGCTGGGATAGTTCTTCCTAAACGTCGAGGTCATGGATTTACTGTGGGATGGGGAGAGATGTTAGTTGGCATTCTTGAGAGGTAGGTTGTCTATGCCTGGGGACCTTGCTTACTGGACATGTTATATTTCCATCTTGATGATATAGCCTATAGATATGCATAGTCGATGAGCTGCGATACTACGCTTCTCATGATTTGGGCATGGGAACACATTGCTGTGTTCCGTCCCCTAGTAACTGCTGAGTGGGATGCTAGATCCACTTATGTTTTTCGCTATGTGGGAAACATTATATAGAACCATGTTGGAGATACTGGATATTGGAGACATGCACTAGATACATTAGTTCAGTTTACTTGGAGACCCTACATAGATTGTGGGCTATGGTTTTACGAGGATAGACACTTACCTTTTTGTCAATAGACACAGTACCTGATTGAGAGGACAATTCCTAGTGTTCACATTATTGAGAGGCACATTCCAGATCATGTGTTGAGATAGTTTGGAGAGGTCTAGGATGAGCCTCGAGGTCGAGCAGAGTTTTCTTGGTCTTCTAGGGATGTTCCATTGTGGCGGCCCATGATACCTGTGGCGACAATAAAGGTAGACATTCAGGTGTTACAACCTATTCAATTGGGATGGAGGGGTGGGGTAGCAGATCTTGGTACCATAGTGGCCTATGACACCTGGTGGGAGGAGCATCATCCTATGCCTTACACAGATCGAGATCAGTTGACACCAGTGGAGAGATGGGCGACAAGGTCTAGAGGTTGGCACAAAGGCAGGGGTGGTCGGGTAGGTGGTAGGGGAGGCGGGGATGATGGCAGAGGTGGTGGTGGTAGAGGTGGTCAATGAGGTTGATGGGGGAGGAGAGTTGGTTGGGTAGGTGGACTATCACCTATCTATGAGGCAGAGGCAGAGGTTGAGGATACACTGATGTTAGACCTTGGCAGTGGGGGAGGTTGAGATTGGAGGGGAGCATGCTATTGAGGGGATAGGAGCATAGGAGCATGCAAAGGAAGAGGATGGGAGGGAGGACATGGATATTGATGTCCTTGGGATTCTTACAGGATATAGAGTTTATGATGATGAGGAGGAGGTAGTGATGGGGGAGTAGGAGAGGGAGCTCCATGACAATATTGTAGAGGGGAGACAAGGACAGGATGAGGAGGCTCCCTAAGATGTAGCTACAGATTTACGAGCCCAAGTAGAGGCCTTGGAGGAGAGGGTTAGGGTGCTGACTACAGAGTGAGATGCTATGCAGATGGAGAGAGATAGTGCTCTGCTAGACAAGGACCAGGCAGTGATCAAGAGACAAGAGACAGGGGGTTGATTTGTGGAGTTGAGAGCTTTGTGCACTGGGCTAGCTACAACATTTTCTTGGGAGTTAGTTTGAGCTCATGATAGGGAGAAATATTTCAAAGATCTATATGAGGTAGATGTTCCTCCCGAGAGATAGGCTCTTAGCTATTCACAGGCCCATAGCAGCAGGAATTAGAGTAGGAGTCACATGAGGACACAGAGTACAGAGGGTGTGGTAGGACCATCGAGGACAGGTCCATATGACAGACCTGCCACCACATGGAGAGTACCCCAGAGATAGATGCCTCCACATTCACCTCATAGGAGTAGCGACAGTGGCACACAATGAATTTTTTATGTTGTAGATATTGTTCTTTGATCATAGAGCCTGCAAGCTCCTTTTTATTTATTGATACATTCTGACATTGTACTGTGACACATGTTATTTTGAGCAATATATATATATGATTTTGGCGGTGAGTCATATGATATGAAGTTCTATTTATGATATTACAATATTTTTCTTATGCAGTCTTGTTCTATATGATATGTTATTGTCTATCTGACATGTACATATTATGGATGATCATATCTACATTATAATGTGTTTATGCAGCCTACGATGTGGTTTTGATTCATATGATGATGGATGCATGTACTTTTATGGTATCGCTAGATGTTATGTATGCATTTTATGATTATGAGATGCAATGTGATGTTTATATATACAATGTTATCTTCATGTGATGATTTATGTTTACAATTGTTATGTACATGTAATGCTTTCATTATGTACTCTTATGATGATTGAACGCCTGTTATGCCATGATTTCCTAGATATGATGGATGCCTATATTTTTGTGTTTTTGACATGCAAGATATATATGATTTACAATGTATGATATTTACACGATGTTCCTAACATGGATGCATATGCAAGATGCATTATATTTTTGTGTGTCACATGACTCTATCATTATGCAGGATAGAATAAATGTTAGGGTGGATAAATCAAAATGTTAGTATTGAAAAATGGTTATTGGAAGAATGTATAATATTTGATATTTTTCCATATATATACTAAGCTTTGCATTAAAGCATCATTGGGTGGGACATGACACAAATGGATAGTGCACACCATGATATGAGATAGACCATAGTGTACAAAGGCATCCACTTGTGAAAACAGACAGTCGCAGACAAGGAGTGTCTGAACTCATACTAAGGGCAAAATTGCCCCAATCTTTTTGTCCAGACAAACAACAAACAACAAACAAATAAAAGACGAGTCATGAGATGTCATTGCTCCTCTGAATCTTTCATGGGACATCCTTGAGGAAATTAGTAACATGACTCAAAATCCAAAGTTTAAAAGATAGTTGATAGACAACAGTCAAAGAAAAAGAGTCCTAAGACATCTTTGCTTCTTTAAATCCTTCATGGGACATCCTTGAGAAAGCTAGTAACCGAACTCAAGTACAAATCAATAAAAAGATAAGACAAAATAAGTTACCAAGTCAAAAAGCCCATAAAAGTATTTGCCAAAATTTGATCTTGTGTGATTGTTTGATTGTTTGACATAGTCCGATGTTAGGGATGACACATACCGTATAAGACGTTGAGTCTGGTTTCAACTTTGTGACTATCTATGTAAGGCATGACAAATCCTCGTTTTAGAAAGGCACATATTGTATAAGACATTAAGCCTGATGATGTTGATATCACAAGATGCATAAGGCTATGATAATTGATGATGTCCATTGTCAAGAAAGACATATCTTGCATAGGAAATAGTTTGATTGTATTGGAAATTTGTTTGATTTTGACTTGGTGAAAGTTTTGAATTATTTTCCTTGTTGATGTGTGACCCTGTCTTGATGTTTTGACTATTATGAGTGTGTGTGTTGACATTGTGGACTTGACATGATGTACCCTAAAGGAATGACCTAGTGCGGCCTCAGGGGCTCATCGATTGATGGCCTTACCTATGTTATACACATAGAGACCTCATAGTTCAACTTAGACTTTGACTAACATAAATGATTGGACAAATATGAACTTAACTTTATGATTTTGTGATGTGTGTGGTAGTGAGTGTGATAAACCCTAGTGGACTGACCTAGTGCAGCCTCAAGGGCTCATCGATTGATGGCCTTGCCTATGTTGTGCACAGAGAGACCTCATAGTTCGACACGACCAATGATTTTGACATATACAAAAAATGAGTCATGATTTCCATATGTGTGATATGTGAGAAACCTAGAAAGATAGACCTAATGCCTCAGGGGCACATCAAGTGATGACCTTTCCTACATCCAGTCGTAGAGGCAATGTAGTTTGACTATGTCTACAACTGACTTGATACACTGAATTTGACTCTGTTTTTGAGATTTTTGTCATGTTTTAATTTTTTTGATATTTTTTGGATTTTTTCAGGACATTTTCTCATGTTTTTGAGCTTTTTTCAAGACATTTTCTAACATTGGGTTGCTATGTACAAGGTCCACATGATATAGGTCAAGGATATGCCCCTAGTTAGGAATAAGACCTATAGGATGAAGTGGTAATACAGAGTGGACTTGATGTCAATCATTCCAAGTAATGGATAAGACAACCATTTATTATGGGTGATGGTGAAAATTCTGATTGGAATAATGGTAGACGAAGAAGTGAAGTCAACTACACATGGTTCATGTTTTCCAAGTTTTCACCATGGTACTTATCCATAGCGCCACCGAAGTGGTTTTCACTATTGGACGAATTATTTCTCTTTACTATTTTATTGATTTTTTCAATTTTTTTGGTGTTACAAAGACATCTGTTTGCCAGGTTTTCATCAAGGTAACAATTTTTTAGTTTTTTCTATCTTTTTTGTATTTTTATGATTAAGACATGGTTCCCAAAATCTATGCATAGAACCTCTTCAGATGAAGGCTATTGATTGGTGACAAGAGTGGTTCTCCTTCAGCGATAAAGAGTTGATATGCTCTTGATCCAAAGTCTTCTGTAACAATATAAGGTCCTAACCAGTTTGGTTCAAACTTGCCTAGGTTTTCTCTTTTAGCTTGATTCTTAGGGTTCTCCGTTAAGACCAAGTCACCAATGTCAAAGTGTCGATTCATAAATTTCCTATTATAGCTACGATGAAGATGGTTCTAATATGCTTGAAGATGATCTAATGCCTTTTGTCTTCATTTATCTAGGAATTCTAACTCATGTAGTCATGACACATGATATTCTTCATCATCAATATGACCTTTCAATGATACCCTTAGGGAAGGAATTTCAACCTCAATAGGTAAGATTGCTTCAGAACCAAATACAAGGGAGTATAGAGTGGCACCAGTGGGAGTATGAATGCTTGTGTGGTAAGCCCATAAGGCAGGATTTAGCTATAAATGGTAGTCATGACCAGCGTCATTGACAATTGTTTTGAGGATTTCGATGATTGTTTTATTAGACACCTTCGCTTGGCCATTACCATGTGGATAATATGGCATGGAAAAGTGATGTTGGATATGGAATTCTTCACAGAGATGTCAGAATTATTGGTTTTTGAATGGATGACAATTATCAGTGACAATGGATTGAGGAACACAATACCAACAGATTATGCAGTTTAAGATAAACTTGGAAATTTGTGTGCTAGTAATATAGGTCATAGGAATAGACTCAATCCATTTGGTGAATTATTCGGTAGCGGTTATGATGAACTTATGGCCATTGGGAGATGGAGGGTGTATCCTACCTATGAGGTCAAGTCCCCATTAGGAAAAGGGCCATGGTGAAGTTATTGGTTAGAGCTCCTGTGCTGGCATGTGTATCAAGTCTCCGTGTACCTGACATTGTTGACATTTCTTGACAAAGATATGTGAGTCTTTTTCCATTGTAGGCCAATAATAACCTAATCTCATAATCTTATTGGCTAAGGTAGGACCACTAGAATGGGATCCATAGATACCTTCATGTACCACCTGTAAGGTTTAGTTGTGCTTCTTCAGCATCAAGACATCTCAATATGGTATTATCTAAGGCACATCTATAAAGGGTATCTTTGATGATGGTATATTTGGAATACTTTCAGATAAATGTTCTACATTGGTTATTTGACAAGTCTAAGGATAGGATTTGGGCATGGAGGTAATCATATATGTCCTTGTACCATTGGGAAGTAGGACCAAAAATTGTACACACCATCGTGGAATCAAGGACGTCATAGGCAGGGACCAAAAGCTATTCGACCAAAAACTTGAATTTAGGCACGTTGCTAGGAATATCCAATAATGAACCAACGGTTGCCATAGCATCTACTGCCCTGTTTTGAATGCGGGGAATTTTTTGAAAGGTGATGTTATCAAAGTACTGCTTGAAACTATTGGCCATGCACTTATAGGGAGCAAGTTTCTCATCTTTAGTTTCATACTCATCATTGAATTGCTAGACTACTAGCTGAGAATCTCCATAAACATGTAAATGCTTAACCTTCCATTGGACTGCCATTTTTAATCCTGTCACAAGGGCTTCATATTCCGCTATGTTTTTGGTGCAAGGGCAAGCAATTTTGAATGACATAGGGATAGTATCACCTTGAGGTGTGACAAATAGTATGCCTGCTCCTGAACCACGATTAGTATGTGACCCGTCAAAGTATAATTTCCATGTGGTTCTAGTGTCGAATTTGAAGATGAACTCATCAGGAAAATCTACCACTAAAGGATGGTCGGCCTTAATTGGTGCATCTACTAATTGATCTGCAATAAATTTCCCTTTTATATCTTTTCTTTCCAAATACTGAATGCCATATTCACTAAGTATCATTACCCATTTAGCCAATCAACCTGTTAGTGCTGCTTTACTTAGGAGATATTTTAGAGGATCTATCTTAGTGACCAACATGGTTTGGTAGTTTAGCATATAGTGCCTAAGTTTTTGAGTAGCAAAGACTACTGCAAGACATGCACATTCTATGTTACTATAGTTTACTTCATATCCCACCAAAGTACGACTAATGTAGTACACTGCCCTTTCATGACCTTCATCATCATTTTGTGCAAGTAAGGCTCCTAATGTTGACTAAGTTGTTGAAATGTAAAGTATCAAAGGTCTGTCATCTATAGGCAGCATTAACATAGGTGGCGTAAGCAGGTGATCCTTGATCTTTTGGAAAGCCTCTTGACATTTGGGTGTCCATACAAATGGTACCCCCTTCTTGAGAAAATATTGGAATGGATGTATCTTGTCTGCTAATTGTACTATGCAGCATCTAATAGACTATAGTCTCCATTGTAGTGTTCTTAGTTGTCTGATGTTGGTTGGTGGAGGCATGTCCATTATTTCTATTACTTTTTTAGGGTCCACTTCAATGCCTCTTCTAGAAATGATATATCCTAGAAGTTTTCCTACTTTAACATCAAAGACATATTTTTTCGGATTGAGCCTTACTTTTTAATTTTCTATTCTTTGGAATATCTTGTCTAAAAATTTCAAATGATCTTCTCTTGTCAATGATTTGGCTATTATGTCATTGACATAGTCTTCCATGAGAGTATGTACAAGGTCATGGAAAATACTCATCATTGCATGTTGATATGTAGCTCCAACATTTTTGAGCCCAAAAGGCATAACATTCTAGCAATATATTCCCCATGGACATGTGAAAGTAGTCTTGTGTTGGTCCTCTATTGCAATTTTGATATGATTATACCCAGAGAAACCATCCATAAGGGATAACATCTCATATCCCATTGTAAGGTCTACTATCATGTCAATGTTTGATAAAGGGAAGTCATCCTTAGGACATGCCTTGTTGATATCTTTGAATTCTGTACAAATGCAAATGCCCCCAAATGGTTTGGTTACTAGCACAAGATTTTATATCCATTCTGTATAGTCTATGGTTTTGATGAATCCGACATCCAATAGCTTCTTAAGTTCAACTTTGACTAATAGGGTGATTTGTGGATGAATCTTTCTTAGTTTCTTTTGACGGGCTTAACACTTGGCTGCAATTTGGTAGATGATGCAATATAAGGTCTGGATCTAGCCCAGGCATGTCAGCATATGACCATGCAAAATTTATCTGTCTCTTTGTGAAAAAGTCTCGAAATGTTGGTTGCTTTGTCTCTATCAAATATGCTGCAAAATATATTACTCGAGGGTTTTCTTTTGTTTTTATGTTGATCTCAATAGACTCTTCTACTAACATTGGCGATTTTTCCTGAGCAACTGGGAGAATGTTCAAACCTCCATTCTTGGGTGCCTCAAATAGGTTTTCTCCCTCGAATGTGTCCTTTATTTTTACTATTTCTTCGTCCAAAGGTGCCTTTCAATTTTCACTTAGGGACTTGTCATTTTCATTGTTTTTCTTTTTGTTTTCACTTTTGTGATTGGAGGTGTAAAAAAAATCCCCAAAGTATGCCATGTCATCCAAGTCTATGGTAAAACCATTTTTATGATCACCTCTTGGTATGCCTTCTCGAAGTCCCATGAACTCAGCTATCGCTTCATCATTCATGAATATGTCTAAGATGGGGTGTACCTTGTTGATCCCAATCAATAAGTTGGGGATATACAAGGGGCATGTCATCATCAAAGTTATCAAATGTGGAAGTTGACAAGGTGAATATAGAGTGGTTAACATGGTCACAAAAGTTTTGGACTAACTCCATTTTGTTCTTTTTTCTATGGATAGGTAGAATTTGGGGTGGGACTACTGTAAGGGCTAGGTCATCAGAAGATGGTTCATTAGGTGCCCAAGATTCATGATCAAGGGTTTCACAATAATAAATTTTAAGCCATTCTTCTTTAAACAAGGACTTTTTAGGATGAGGCTAGATGGAGTTGGTGTGGGTTGTAGCATTTTATCAAGTTCGCCAAATAGCTTATCTAGGTCAATCATGCTGGTAGAGGAAAGGGAATCCCATTCATATTCATTTGAGTTAGGGGAGTCATCATAAGTTGGGTCAAATGGTTCTTGGGATATCTCGATGTCTTCAGAAGCACTTACTTCCTCTTGTGATGATAATGAAGTACCGAAAATACCAATTCTAATCAGTTGAAACTCTAGGTCGAGTCCTTTTGGTCATGGTGAGATAATGATTGGTTGAGTCCTTCCATTCTGATGTAGACCTAAACCACTATGCCTATCATATCCTTTTCTTTGCATGATTGTGAAGCCTTTTCCATATTGATCCTTAGATATCTGTATAGACGGTGGAGCATTTTCATTGTCTTTAGTATACAAATAGGAGGTGACATATTCTTGGTCCACGACTTCTTTACTTAACTCTCCCCATTTTTTCAATGTCATTGTAGGAGGGACATGGAATGTGACTATGGATTTTCTCCTATCTACTATGGCTATAACATTTGACTGACACAATAGGATTCTTTCATGTGATATTCTCCACAACCCTTGTCTTGGATCTCGACCTTAGGAGTGGATGATGGTGGTTGTGATGCAATGAAATTGGTAAGAGTTGATGGATCAATATATATGGATAAGGTGGAGGATGAAGCCTCTTGATTGACCGACACCTGTCATTGTGGTATTTCACATAGGCTTGTGCAATATTGAAAAGGATCTAGATCACCATCAATTGTTATCTTTGTACCATTGTATGAGAATTTAAGACACTGATGATATATGGAGGGGATGACTTTCATAGAATGTATCCAAGGTCTACCCAACAAAAGGTTGTAGGGAAAGGTGAGATCCAAGACTTGGAAACTAATGTCCATAATTGTTGGGCCAATCCTAATAGGGAGTGTGACAACTCCTTTAGATGATCTTTCCTCATCATCATATGCTTTATTGAATATAATCTTAGTGGTGTCCACACATGCTTCTGAGAAACCTAATGCCTTAACCAATTTCAAGGTGTAGAGGTTCAACCCTGCTCCTCTGTCTACCAAGACTCATATGACTTTGGTTTGATGGACAAGAAATTCAAGGTGTAATGGATCGTTATGATTGGTTTTCTCAGTTGAATAATCTTGTTGAGAGAATGTAGCATGGTGGGAATTGGTTAAGTATCCTACCATTTATTCAAAATGATTGACATCGATGTTGGTAGGGACCATTTTTCTTTGCAAGGCTTTATTAAGAATGGCTCAGTGATCTAGTGATATAGTCAACAATTCCAAGATGGATATTTGTGCTGGGGTCTTCCCCAACTAGTCAAAAAAATTATACTAAAGCTTGGAAGACTGTGTTTGTGGTTCTGACGAAGGAACTGGAAGGGTTATCTTAGTTCTACATGTATTGACCACACATTCAAGATGCTTCTTTATGGTAATGGTATTGATATTTTCATTAGCAACTCGGATATGATTGATGATGGTACTTGGTTTATAATGATACTTAGCACTATTATAATTGGCTGAGGTATTATTCTTAGTTCCTAAACTGGAGGTCTTTTCTTTCCCATGGCCATGTAATGGATCTGTGAAGACCTTGTGATCATTGTTTTTGGTATGTTTCTGCCCATTGACTTCTATGGTTCCATCTTCAAAAAAATCTTGTATGATGTTCTTCAATTATGGACACTGTTGTAGGTTATGTCCCTTTGTTTGATGGTACTCATAATAGGCGTTATCATCCCACCATGAGGGTTTAAACTGTCCTAGATCATACTGTTTTGGTTCCAGAGGTTTTATGAGGTTATGTTTAATTAGTTCTTTGAAAACTGTCTTGATTGGTTCCCCCAAAGGGGTAAAATCACATTTAGGAAATATCCTATGTGGTTGTTGTTGTTGCAAATTTTGGACAAAATTGGTGATTTGATTAGCATCATTAAGCATGTCATGAGAGGGGTTGTAACCTCTAAGTGTGATGATAGGTCTCATATGTAGGGTCTTAGCATCAACAATTCTGTCATTTGTCACATTTTGGTTTCTAGACCATAACTTGTTTCTATTGTGGGGAGCATTTTGATGTTGAACAATTGGGTTCTTGCCCAGTGCCTTAATGCCTCCTTTTTCAATGAGGCATTTTTCAAGTATAATGCCATTTTGCACCAAGTCTAGGAATGAGGTACAACAATGTACTCGTAAGTCACTTCACAATTTTGGATGAAGATTTTCAAGGAATATTGTGACTTTTTGTTTCTTTGGTATCACAATGGGACAACGACTAGCTAAACTCCTCCATCTCTGGAAAAAGGTGGTGAAGTTTTCTCCATCTTCTTGTGTGGTATGACACAAGGTAGCTATCGTGATTTCATTGTCTATGCTAAAGGCAAAGTGTTCGATAAACTTCTCAGCTAATTCACCCCATGATCTTATGTCATACAGAAGTTTAGAGAACCATTCCAATGCTATCCCAACAAGGGTTCATGGAAAGAGTCTCATAAGGTATGTGGGGTCATACAAGATGTCCATGCATGTTGTGGAAAATTCTTTGGTGTGTTCTAGAGGATTCCTCTTCCCATTGTACTTAGGTAAATTCGGTATAATGTATCCGTGTGGGAAGGGTGTCATGTAGAGTGCTTTGTCAAAAGGACATGGACATAAATCTTGCGCTGAGATAGTTCATTTTCCTGACATTGACATTGTGTCCATTTGTTGTTGGAGAGCTTGCATTTGGTTTTGGAGAACATCTACCTGCATCAATGAAATGTTTTTTATGTTATTAGGATCAATGTAAGTGTTCTGAAATGCAATATTCTATGAAAATATTGTGATTTGGTGAGGGTATATATCCTGTTTGAATGTTTTGATTTGGTGTAGGAATATGTCCTGTCTGAATGTTTTGATTTGGTATAGGAATATGTCCTATTTGTGGAATGGCAGTACTGGTGATGATATGGGGTATAGCTTGTGTTGTGTTCATGCCAACTTTGGCTCTTTTACCAATGGTGTTTGTGCCAAAGGTGTTTGATGAGGATGCTCCTACAGTAAATTGTAAATCTTGTGTTATGTTGAATGGGGTCATGTTTACAATTGAGGATGTTTGAATAGGTATGCCTATTGGTATTGCTGCGGTAATTTGAGGGATGGAAACACTTGATGTCACTGTTTGTGTTGGTTGAGTAGATGTTTTTCAAGGTGTGTACACCAAATACTGGTGGTAGTGTGGCACCTTCTACTAGTAGCTTTGCAAGATATCTTTGAGGATCATTTTCCAAACACTCATCCATAAAGGATGCAAATTCAGAATCTTGAACTACAATGTCTATGTCTTCAAAATAATTTTTTCCATGTGTGTCTCTAGTGACATGTTTTTGAAGAAAAGTTTTGTGTGGTCTCTCTGTCCCTGATGGTTGGTTTCCAAAAGGATTGATGAAGTCCTGTGGGTCTGCCATCTCTTTTTGTTTCTTTCTAGACCTTGTTTTGACCATGAAAATGTTGCTCAAGATGAGGTGATGTGAACTATGCCTAAAATGATATGATCTAGCCTATGTTTTTGGTATTTTTTGAATATAAATAATGTCACTAAAATTATGGATTTCTAAAATGATGTATGCTAGGATGACAATACGAAATTTTTTGAGTAGACTATGATAGTAAATTATTCTAAGTGGATATTACCTACCACCTATGGAATAATCAAAAGCTATGACCTAACTTTACCAAGGAACTTGATGTAGGACAAGGACAGACTGATAAGGTGAATTTTCAAACTAGACTAATGAGCTAGAAGGATTCACTAGTAGGAAAAAAGTGACAGGTTCAATGATAATGATATAAGCATGAACTTATCCAACAGTGTGGAAAGTTGTCCTATTCTAAGATATGCAAATTACTATGAGGTAACTAAGTTTTGCAACTAAGAAGGCTATGACTAAAACTTAAATGACACCTAAACAATGCAAAGTTTTTGAGAAATTTTCTAGTTTCTTTCCAAGGTTGATCGTAAGAAACATATTGAAAATGACAGTTTTCTTTGGGATCAAGATTGCAATTTTGAGATTTTTGTTGACAGTTAATTGCGGTTCAACTTATATATGCGTTGCTAAATTTGACAGATGTGTTGCAGGTTTCAGATGCGGCTAACTGATGAAATCTATTCTTGGTTGTTGACAGACAATTGTGACTTTTGCAGATAGATGTGGTTTAACTTATAACAGATGCGACTCACTAATCAGATGCAAATTAGAATCTAATCATTGTGAAGACTAACTTTGTTGATAGACATATGCATTTTTATCTTTAACAATTACGACTCGTAATGACACATGTGGTTCGCTATTGATCAAATGCGACTGAGTTTTTAGTTGTGATTTCTGTTGAATGATAGTATAAACTGACTCTATTTTGTGACCACGTTTTTGGTAAATAAAGAATAAAATCACAAAAGATAAATTTTTTTTAGTTTTGATGTGTATGAATTTCTTAAAACCAAAAGACTTACAATTCCTAAGGCTAGAAGTGATAATATTTACCGAGTTCTCAATTAGGTTTCCCTAGCTACATATATTCAAGGCAGATGACTAGTAGCTTGACCCTAGTAGCTCCCATCCACGATACACACTTCTTAGGGCAACCAAGCTACAATACCCATGAAATCCCCATGACATAATTTTCGTCTCTACAATGAACTGTATAGATATGAGATGGCTTCATAGGTTTGACCTACTACACTAGTAAATATAAGGATTTTGGCTTTACTACAAACAAATTGGATTTTTTAGTTTGGACACTCGTTCAGAAGAGCCATGCGAGAGGCAATATCATCCCAGTCTATAGAGATTAGGCTCTGCAAGTTTTGACCCACCTCAAGGGTACTGGGGAATCAAATGCTTTTCTGTTGGGATCCTCGTAATATTGAGGTTTCCTCAAGTATTAATTTTTTTATACTGGTTGGGAGTGGCTCAACAAAAAAGCCCGTCATTGGTTTTGAGTCACACTGGTTACTCTTAACCACCAATGCAGGCCCAAATTTCTATAGTTAGTAATCGGTTCTCTTACACATAGGATCACATGAATGTGCAAGGGGAGAGGATACTACGATATACCAAGTCAGGGTTCTAATCTAAACATTTACACATACGAAAGACAATAGTTAATTTTTTAAGTGCAAAATACAAATTTTCTAATCTACCAAACAAGAAGTTTTTTTTTTTGAGTTAAAATCCTTTGACCTAGATTTTGCATACAAATTGTCAGTAGTTTTAATCATCTGTCTTCGTGAAAGGTTCTACAAGAAAACAATTTTAGTAGTTTTTCAATCCGTCTTCGTCACTCGTCCTGCAAAAAAATAAGTTTTGAATGTTTATGTCTTCTATGCTATGTCCTACAAAAAATATGTTATCCTCCTAAACACATGATGCAAATCAAACATTAGCTATTAAAATAAAATCGAAAAGAAAAGAAAATCGTAAAACATAAAATTCAAACTCGAAATGTTACTAGGTAGATGCATCGTTTAAAGCTGCAAATGCGTCATGGATTTCATTAGTTAGTTTCATCGTAGGAAGTCGTAGATGCATCATGTTTCATCGGATATGCCTTAGGATTTTTTAGTTGCATTTTGTGATTATAGTTGCATCGTTTTGTCAATCAGATGCGTCATTTTGTACGATACCTGCAAAAAGAACAAAAAAAGTCTACGGATTTGCAAAGATGGATGTCTTCACGTTGGGTTCACCAATTATAACATAGGAAAAATGATGGATGTCTTCACGTTGGGTTCACAAATAACAAAGCAATAACAATAAAAATGAAACAATCTCACTGAATATTTGTCCACTTCTTCAAATTATCTCTGTTGTCCTTCTCCATTTTTCCTTTTGTAGTATAATTGCCCTCAAATTTTTTAATAAGTGTGCAAGTATAGCCATTGTATGTATGTGATTATAGAAAAATATAAAATATTACGAGCTTTGCTTCTAAAATTATATCGATTTCGGGAGGAAGAATAATGACAAAAGTCAGTCAATTTATAGAAAATTGGTTTTCGAACGATCGACTCGGATTCAAAAGAGAGATCAATGATCGAGATTGATGAATGCCATGCGATTGATATTTGTGTTAGTTAGAATATGAGTTATAAAAGTCTGTAGGATAAAGATTAAATTAAATAATAATTTAATCTGGTTTTAAGACTATTCGAAAATTGAAAGAACAAGAGATCAAGATTAAATAAATGATTTAATATTTAGTTAAAAGTATTCAAAAAATAGAAGAATAAGACTTTGAATGAAAAGGATAAAGATAGAATTTGGATAACATTCTATTCGAATGCACACATGAATTAATTAATTAAATAAAGATATTTAGTTAATAAATAAGTTCATGCATAAGAGTTAGAACTAGATAACTGACTGGTTATGACAGAGAGTCTCTTCGCATAAACGATTAGACATCGAATCAGGAGATAACTGATTGATTCAAATAGATCTCGAGTCAAATGATGAGTGAATAATTAGTTAAGTAGGCAATAGAAGAATGTGACAGGAATAACTATTTTTATGAATTAAATATTTATTTAATTCAACATTCAAAATTTGAAGATTAAATTAAATAAATAATGATTTATTTAATTGATTGTCGAAAAGGTTAATTGAATAATTAAATAATTCAAAATGAATATTTAATTATAATTGAAATATGATAAAGGGTAAATTAAATAATAAATTATTTAATTCAAAAAAAAAAATTAATTAATTAGCGACTTAATTAAATAAATAAGATTTATTTAATTAATCAAGGTTGAATAAAGGTCATAATGAATTAATTAAATAATTAAAGTTATTTAATTAATAGAAGAAAGATGTGTAAAGGAAATAATTAAATAATTAACATTATTTAATCATGACCATGGACATTAGAAAATTATGTCAAAAATGGTACTCCTAGGCCTAGACCAATTTTTAGTGTCTACATTGCTAATGCTATTGATTTTATAGGTAATAAAAGTCGATTTAAAGATAAGAATGCGGCTTGTCGTGCAATAAAAAATGCTTTAGTTGATAAAGCAACTTCAAATAAACTAATGTTAAGATTAGTTTATGTATAAAAGTAAATCCTAAAACTTTGATAAGAGCTGCTAAAAGAAGAGAAAGTATTGAAAAGGTTCCAATTAATCAATGTTGGAGTTTTAGTGGTAGACTCCCAAGATCAGACATGAAATTAACTAATGAAATTAATTCTTTAATCAATAAATTTTGGCATGATAATACAAGATTATCACCTAACATTAGAGATGTATTAAAATTAAGGGTGGGTTCCAAAATCCATGAACCTCATCCAAAGCATCTCTTAGATATGACTCAAATTGAATTATTTAATTTTTTTTTAGATGCTTCAATCTTACCATTGAATATTAACATAAGTCAAAGATCATTCGAAAAGTGTAAAACTTGGTATGTTAGAATTAATAAGCAAAGAATCTCTTGTTGTTGTAAGACTCATGTACAATTTCATTATTATTATGATAGTTTTCAATTTATATGATACACTTTGCATGTTAACCAAATTATGTGGGACATTTGTGGTATATTAATATGCCACCTGAAAGAATCAAAGATTTTATAGCAAGTTTGTTTTGTGAACCTTCTAATGGAAACTTATTTTATTTAAAAGCATGTATTTCTAGAGAATGTGGTAGATGTTCTAACTTTTCATTATTAGGAGAATGTATGCATGAAAGTAGTTTAGATGAATTTGGACAAAAATTAGTGGATGTAAAAAAATTAAAAAATGTTGAGTATTCTTTATAAGATGGAAAAACTAGAAAATGTTGTGAGCTAATTATGGAAAAAATTAGTGTGCATGCATTTATTAAAGAATTTAAAGATAAGATTGTACCTAAATATGTTCAACACTCTCAGTATGCTCATTGGCTTGATAGTCAATTTCGTTTATGTATAAACACATTCCCAATTGGAACTATACTGTCAGTTGTTGATTTTGCTGAAAATTATACTCTTGCTCCACAAGAAGAAATTCAATCACAGTATTATAATTCAGTGCAAGTAGCTATTTTTGTTCATATTGTTTATAGACATGCAGATGATAGTAGAGAAGATAATAGATTTTTTTTGAGAGAGTACCATTTTTATGTAAGTGATAATTGATTACATTCATCTGAGTTTGTTCAATATTGTTTTTGATATATTTTACAAAAAATTAAAAGAAAGAGGAATTCAAATGCTAGAACATCTCATATGGTTTGATACTTGCATGGATCAATTCAAAAATGCTAGAATTTTTTATTGGTTATGTAGAGTTCATAAGGAAAATAATATCCAACACATATGGAGTTTTTTTGAAGTCAATCATGGTAAGGGAGAACATGATGGAGCAGGTGCATGTGTGAAAAGAGCTCTTGCTAGAGAGAAACTAAAATTTGAGGATGCTACAAAATTTAGAGATGGACATTCAATTGTAGATTGGTGCAATACCAAATTATCTACAAGAAAAAGTGAGAGCTCAATAATATGATGCTTCTTTTCGTTAGTTAAATAAAATTATTTTTTTCTTGACAAGATTGTGAAACATTTAATGGATCTGCAAAATGGCATTCATTTAAGAGTTCAAATGCAAACACATGGACAATATGGACAAGGGAGTTGGCATGATTTTGTCAAATTTGTATTGTAGGTGATTGGGAGGCATGTGAAAATATGGAATGGGTCGAAAAATGGAAACAAAGAGCCTTAACACCTACATCGACACATGCTCAACATGGAACAACAATTGAAGATAATCAAGCATTCACATTGGATGATTTTGATCGTGTTTCCAATATTATACAAGAAGGTACATTATTTATTGAGTTGAATTTTATATGTATGCATGTTTATATGTGAATTAAATACAAGTCACTCTTTATTGAATTTTTTTATCTATTTTTGTAGGACATGTGTATGTTGTTGTTGCACATGAGGGGAATGAAGAGGAGATGAAGTACTAGTTGGCTAGATGTGTTGAGAGAAAATGTAAGTTGGTACATCCTAGAGTGGATGATGAAAACTTGAGTATCCAATTGGTTTAGTGGTTGTTGATGGCACCTGGCTTCGAAAATATTTGATAAGAAAGAATGGCTTGCTTGCATTTGAAGATTATGAAAGACACAAGAAGATTATACATTATTCACATTTGATTTTGGCAACCAATATAAAACTAGTTCGATATCAAGGGAGGCCTGCTAATAAAGTTTTATGGACACTTTCAATGGATGATCATGAGACAATCATAGATGCATTAGAAAAAAGAGAGGATGTATATGGTACAATAGAGTAAGTAAATATTGGTAATTATATCTAGTTGTACATATATATTTAATTGATATATATATTTGTCTTTAGTCATTTCCTAATTAAAGTTTTATATAATCTTTTATTTTAGGCCTCCCTTGAAACTAGATGCTTTACAAAAGAGAGAGGAGATGCACTCTTATTACAATGGAATTCAAATATAGAGACATGTAACTATATATAGTTCTAGATAAATTTAGTTGAGATTATAAATATAAAACTAAATTTAATTCATTGTAATTTTATAAAAAATTATAATTGATTTCATATCCCTTAAGCCATTCTCCTAAAACCCCTTAAGCCATCCTCTTGCATCCCATTTAAGTCTCTCTATTAATTCCCCTTAAGCCATTCTATTATGACCCCTTAATCCATATCCTCATATATCTACCCTTAATCCATCCTCTTGCATCCCCTTAAGTCACTCTCTCAACACCCTTTAAGCCATCCCCTTATGTACCATTAATCCATACTCTTGCATCCCCTTAAGTCACTCTCTCAACACCCCTTAAGCCATCCCCTTATGTACCATTAATCCATCCTCTTGGATCCCCTTAAGCCATCCCCTTATGTACCATTAATCCATCCTCTTACATCCCCTTAAGTCACTCTCTCAACACCCCTTAAGCCATCCCCTTATGTACCATTAATGCATCCTCTTGCATCCCCTTAAGTCACTCTCTCAACACCCCTTAAGTCATCCCCTTATGTACCATTTATCCATCCCCTTGCATCCCATTAAGTCTCTTTATTAATTCCCCTTGAGACATTCTATTAGGACCCCTTATTCCATATCCTCGTATATCCACCCTTAATCCATCCTCTTGCATCCCCTTAAGTCACTCTCTCAAAAAATCTATATGGGTTTTAAGGGTTTAGGGTTCATCTCCCAGTCTTTAGGTCATATGGCTTAAGGTTTAGGGTTTTTAGGGTTCATGAGATTCTTAGAATAACAAATCTATATGGGTTTTAAGCATTTAGGGTTCATCTACTAGTCTTTAGGTCTTATGGTTTAGGGTTTTTAGGGTTTATGAGATGCTTAGAATAACTAATCTATATGGGTTAATAGTTTAGGGTTGATCTCTTAGTATTTAGGTCACATGGTTTAGGGTGTAGGGTTTCTAGGATTCATGAGATGATTAGAATAACAAATCTATATGGGTTTTAAGGGTTTAGGGTTCATCTCCTATGGTTTAGGGTTTAGGGTTTCTAGAGTTCATGAGATGCTTAGAATAACAAATATATATGGGTTTTAATGGTTTAGGGTTCATCTCCTAGGATTTAGGTACTATGGCTTAGGGTTTAGGGTTTCTAGGGCTCAAGAAATGCTTAGAATAACAAATCTATATGGGTTTTAAGGGTTTAGGGTTCATCTCCTAGGATTTAGGTACTATGGCTTAGGGTTTAGGGTTTCTAGGGTTCATGATATGCTTAGAATAACAAATATATATGGGTTTTAAGCATTTAGTGTTCATCACTTAGGATTTAGGTCCTATGGTTTAGGGTTTAGGGTTTATAGGGTTCATGAGATGCTTAGAATAACAAATCTATATGGGTTAATGGTTTAGGGTTCATCTCCTAGTCTTTAGGTCACATGGATTAGGATTTAGAGTTTGTAGGGTTCATGAGATTCTTAGAATAACCAATCTATATGGGTCACATGGGTTAGGATTCAGGGTTTCTAGGATTCATGAGATGCTTAGAATAAAAAATCTATATGGGTTTTAAGGGTTTAGGGTTCATCTCCTAGGATTTAGGTCCTATGGTTTATGGTTTATGGTTTCTATGGTTCATGAGATGCTTAGGATAACAAATCTATATGGTTTAATGGTTTAGAGTTAATCTCATAGTCTTTAGGTCACATGGATTAGGGTTTAGGGTTTGTAGGGTTCATGAGATGCTTAGAATAACTAATCTATATGGGTTAATGGTTTAGGGTTGATCTCCTAGTATTTAGGTCACATGGTTTAGGGTTTAGGGTTTCTAGGATTCATGAGATGCTTAGAATAACAAATCTATATGTGTTTTAAGGGTTTAGGTTTCATCTCCTAGTATTTAGGTATTATAGCTTAGGGTTTAGGGTTTCTAGGGTTCATGAGATGCTTAGAATAACAAATCTATATGGGTTTTAAGGGTTTAGGGTTCATCTCCTAGGATTTAGGTCCCATGGTTTAGGGTTTATGGTTTGTAGGGTTCATGAGATGCTTAGAATAACCAATCTATATGGGTTAATGGTTTAGAGTTCATCTCCTAGTCTTTAGGTCACATGGATTAGGGTTTAGGGTTTTTAGGGTTCATGAGATGCTTAGAATAACAAATCTATATGGGTTTTAAGGGTTTAGGGTTCATCTCCTAGTCTTTAGGTCACATGGATTATGGTTTATGGTTTTTAGGGTTCATGAGATGCTTAGAATAAAAAATCTATATGGGTAACATGGATTAGGGTTTATTGTTTCTAGGATTCATGAGATGCTTAGAATAAAAAATCTATATGGGTTTTAAGGGTTTAGGGTTCATCTCCTAGGATTTAGGTTCTATGGTTTAGGGTTTAGGGTTTCTAGGTTTCATGAGATGCTTAGAATAACAAATATATATGGGGTTTAAGGGTTTAGGGTTCATATCCTAGTCTTTAGGTCACATGGTTTAGGGTTTAGGGTTTAAGGTTTCTAGGGTTCATAAGATGCTTAGAATAACAAATCTATATGTGTTTTAAGGGTTTAGGGTTCATCTCCTAGTCTTTAGGTCATATAGTTTAAGGTTTAGGGTTCTATGTTTTCTAGGGTTCATTCTATCAACTCCCCTTAAGTCAAATCATTTTATGACTCTTAGGGTTCTAGGGTTTCTAGGGTTCATTCTATCAACTCCCCTTAAGTCAAATAATTTTATGACCCTTAGGGTTCTAGGGTTTCTAGGGTTTCTAGGGTTCCACCCTCTTACATCCCTTCAAGTCATTCTATCAAATCCCCTTAATCTACCTCTTGCATCCCTTGAAGTCATTCTATCAATTCCCATTAATCCACACTCTTGAATCCCACTCTTGAATCCCCTTAATCCATCCTCTTAAAGGAACCTTAAGTGAAATCCTCTTACATACCATTAATCCACAATCTTGCATCCATTAATTCACTCTCATAATTCCCCTTAATCCATCCTCTTAGGACCCATTAAGCCATATCCTAGGGTTCATGACATGCATCCACTTAATCCACCCTCTTACACCCTTTAAGTCATTCTATCAACTCCCCTTAATCCACCCTCTTGCATCCCTTGAAGTCATTCTATCAACTCCCCTTAATACAACCTCTTTCATCCCCTTAATCCATCCTCTTACATATCCTTAATCCACAATCTTGCATCCCTTAAGTCACTCTCATAATTCCCCTTCATTTGAATTTGTATGGAATTTATAAGATCCAATTATGTAACTTTTACTATATATTGTTCTTTTCTCGCATAAATTATTTACTTAAAGGACTCATAAAAATTATAGTTACTTTACTTACATTAATTATTTTTGTATGTTCTCATCAAGTCGGTCTACCAAGTGATTGTCACTCTAAAATTATTTTATCAAGAAACTATGTAAATATCAATTTTTGGTCTTCACCTAAAAGTTGATAAGCTTTAATTGTATATACATGTGCACATATATGTTTCATCATGTTATATAGTTGTATTAAACATCAATATAGATTATATATGTTTGTTTGATGTATGAACTTCAATAAAATTATTACTCACTTTTTAAATATCTTGTTCCAATTTTATAGATTATTCATTTCATGTGTTGTATTTACCATATTTTATATAATTGTTCAATTTAATAGATTATACATTTTATACATACAAGGAGATAGATTTTTGTTTATTGATTCAAATATTTGCTAGAATTGGAAAATAGTTAAAATTACCTGCCCTTAATTTATTATGAATATAATCTCAACTATTTAAGGAATGTTTTAATTTGTCACCTAACCATGTGATAAATTATATATATGGAATTTGATTCTAGAGATAAGAATTTATATAGTGCATGTATTACTTGAAAATTAGATAAAATATCTATACATACATGAGTGCATATAATCATCAAAATGAACATAACACGATCATAATTGATTGCATACATAATAATCACATTAAAGTCAACTGATATAAATAAACACAAATATGATAATATTAATCGATATAATGTATGTGAAATGGTCTATGAAATAACATGTTCAAAATGTATATGTCAAGTCCAACACATATTTAAATAAAACTAGAGATCTATAGTCCATTTAAAATTTAAAACCATCTAACTGTCAGGCCGATAAGTCAAATCAAGTCTCCTCTTTGTTCCATGTTGATTAGATGTACCCGCATCATGCTGTAAAAGAGTACAAGAAACTTGATTTAGATTTAAATTTATTTAGAAATTTTGATATAATTAAAAATATTTAAACTTGAAAATATAAAATTTTAGATAAAAATATAAATTTAATTAAATATCTAGTAAATACAATAAAAATGATTTTTAGTATGCATAGATTACCATATGATCATGTGAATCTACTAGAACATTTTGCTCAACGGGTAGCATAACTGTCACTTGAAAATATCCAAATGCTTGATCTACTATATCCTACATATTCATATAAAGAAAACAATATGTTAAAACCTCAAATATATATATATATTTAAAATATCCATAAAAAATGTTTAGGAGATTTAGTAAAGTTTACAACCTCAAATGATATGACCTCATGATCACACACCTGAGATTTCCCATGCATAAATTTTGATGATGTCTCAGGTGCACCTGTGATGGGTATCTCATGAAATCCCTGCATATATATGTACATAATTTTGTATAGATTATTCACACATGTGTATGTAAATGAAAAAAATAAATTAGATCTATGATGTGTATTTAATTCAAACTTAACAAACTTTTGAAAGAACACACCTGAGTTGATGATGGCTCAGGAGCGCTCACCACAACTTGTGGTTGGTCAGTACTAGGTATCGTATGACCTCCCTACATCTAGATATAATATATAATTTCACACATGTGTACACATTCAAAATAAATTATATATATCCACACAAACTATTTAAAATATATTGGTTCAAGTACCTGACCAAAAGGTGAGCCCAAATCTATAACACTTGACATATAAACATGATCATTTTGAGTTTTAGGCATCGTGTGATTATGAGTCTACATCGAACAATTATTGAATTAATATTGTATTATATATATAATTTGATGTTATTATTTACATGAATTTTGCACGTTTCAAAAAAAACATTAAGTTCAAAAGATGAACATACTTGTGTAGGATGATGCTCAGAATATAGTAAATCCATATATGACTCTGTCACAGATGCATGTGGGTCACCTAAAGTGGATTCCTAAGTATTCCTATTGCTCGAGCCTCCATGGTCTTTATTGACCACTTTAGACACCATGTGTGCATTCTGATGAGTGAGATGTCCTGAAACTGAACTCAATGATCCTAATGTCAATACCATGCTATACTGCTGAAATTCAGTGGGAACACCTGGAGAAGGAGGAGGAACAATAGAAGCAATCAGAGCACATCGTTGAGGATCAAAACACGCTCCTAGTCTATGTTGGGGCATGCCAAGCCCAACTCCCTGAAATGACCTCATATCAAAATAGCTGGGTTTTAAACCCAACTCAAACTCAACACATAAATTTCTCAAAAATTATAGTGGCACCTCACAATTTCCATGTGGTGGAATATCAAACACCATCCACCATCTATCCCAAAAATGTGCAACTATCTGGGGGTGCCTACACCATAAAATTGAAATTCATTTTTTTGTGGGTGCAATTTGTTTGGGGGTTAAAAAAATATTGGCACATGGTTTGTTTGGTAATTTTAAGGTTATTAATTTCTTTATAAGACAATCCATCTATGTAGAATTGTCTCCTCTCTTCTCTCCATTGATGTAACCTATCTAGGTCTGCATCAATAGATCGAACATAATCAAAAATAGTTTGCATTGAATAGATGCAAACTGTGCAAGATGGGGGGATTCTAGGCTCATTTTTTTATCAGATCTATATTTCCTTGAATCACAATAAGATTTTCCCTAATGCTCTCTCTCAACTGATCCTGATCTACTATGGGGGGTGGGGGGTTAGGAGGTGGAGAGTTGGAGGTGTCAGGTTTTGTTGTGGTGGTGGGTTTGGATGTATGGGATCTACATGAATTTGTGGTTCAAGCATAAAATCCTCTATGTTAAATTTTGGATCCATGTGAATGTAACCAAATGGAAAATGCATGTTAAACAATTAAAAAATATATATCAACAAACTAATTAAACAATGCACACAATTTGAAAGTTATTTAAAAATCACATTGAACGTGCACAAATTCAAAATACATTTCATTTGAAGACCATTCGATTTATAACATTAAAAATCCATAGCATGTACACATTAAATTGAATCCATAAACTTATTTTTAGCTAGATATTACTTGATAATTAAACTATAGCCAAATTTCATGATATACATTAATTAATTAATTTAAAATAAATAAAACCACATGGATTAAGTTAAAGACTTAAGATTTATTTAAATAAATCACCATCAACATTTAAACTAGGAGTTGGATAAAATGTATCAAGAATTGAGAGCTCACAAAAGGTTACGATATCAAAAATGAGGCTTCTTTGAATCATTATTGGAAAAATTAAATAAGAAGATTAGAAATAGAGATTGTGAACATGAGGTTAGGAACAATTTAATTTATATAGGTAAAGGACTAAAGAATGAAAAATAAGACACATGTAGATATATAACTTTGATTTCTCAAATTGAGTGTTAATAGGAGGTTAGGGGTTGTTTAGAGTGTCTTCTATTACATATATAAAGGTGGAAAAAGAGAAGGAAAGGTCCCCAAGATAATTTAGGTTATGAAGAACTCAAGAATGAGTGTCAAAATGGGTAAATGATGAAAACCATGTAGTTTAATTCAAGTAAAAATTATCCTAGATTCTATCTATATTAAGGGATTATTGTTAGACAAGGGTGCTCAATGGAGCTCATAAATATCAAGCCTATCATTAATTAACTAATTCATCAATAAGAAATTTATTCTTCTAAATTTTTATGGGTCTCTAGAGCTTTATATTTTGTGGAGAGGGTATGTTTGTACTCATAGGTGTGGTTGTTTCCCAACAAGAGTATATCTATAGAGCTAAGGTATATGGATTGTGAATATATGTGCATTTATTAAGTATGACATAGAATTTAATTAAATTCGAGGACATAAATTGATTTATCTAAATTTTCAAATTTCATGATAAGAGACACAAGTTCTCTATAGTGGGACAAAGTAGTTAAGAAGAAATTATATGTTTAACACTAACATTAATTTATAATCTCATTCATTGTTTTCAAAGCATACTATTTAGATAAGAATACAAAATTAATAGAAGACATTCAAAGGGACACATAGGTATATGCTAACTTGGTAATTGCAATACATACAAAATAAACAACGATGAGCTTGAGCTCTATTGAAATATTGAAAATGGCTTCTTTAAGTACACAAAGACTTCACTAAATTTAAATTTAGTTGTAAAATGAAATCATATTTATACATGTGAATTGGTGTGCATAATTTATCATGCAAAAATGGAACAAATTAGATCTTTAGTATAAATTATTTAGAGATTTGATGACATGAAAACATATCTATGTCAAATAAAAAATGTAAGAAACCTCCAAGGAGGGATACTTCTAAAATTAAGTGAAGTGAAAGTTAAGAACCAATGATAAGGAGGACACAAAATAAAGCAAGGAAGGAGGATAATTTCCAAATTGAAATTACTCAATTTGAGCAAGAGCAACATGATCATTCCTAATGAGATTGAAACTTGTAACCATACTAAAAAATGAGAATGTTTAAACTATATAGTTGAGTATGGAAATGGTGTAACATCTAGTTTACATTTAGGGTTTAGGTTGAGTATGGAATGTTTTAGGGTAAATAGGGTTTTAGTTTATGTTTTAGGGTTTGGGTCCAAGGATTAACCTAGGTAAATTAGGTTTTAAGGACCTATATTTTTTAGAACCTAGGGTTTAGGGTTTTGAAATTTCTAAATTCAATGTGTCGAATTTAGGTTTATTTTTTATGGTTTTCGATTTAGAATTTAACATTGTTTGTTTTGTTGATGTTTTCAGTTAATTAAATACAATTTAAAAACTATAAAATATTGAACTAAAAAAAACTAAACAAACAAAAACTAAATAACAATTATAAAACAAAAATGCAAGATATAAAGCAAAAAAATGGCAGAATTCAACCAACCTAGAGGTTGCTGAGGTCGGTTGCGTTGATAGGAGGAGGTGGTAGTGAAATTTTTCTTGATTCTAGACCTTTGAAATGTGTACATGATCTTGCTTCTCCTTCTCTAGTGTGGCTAAAATGGACTATGAAAATGAAATCATAGTTGCTTATTTAAAATATAAATAGCTTTAAGAAACACGCACACCTTTCAAAATGTGTACGCGCTATGAACACATACACATTTCATAGAGTGTACATGTTTTAGGTTCACATACCTGAATCATAACACATACGTGTTTTGGATTTAGGCTTGGGTACTTGATCCATAATGCGTATGCATTTTTTAAAAATGCATACGCGTTTTGTGCGATTTTTTTTGTTTTGGCCGAAACTTCCTCTCTTCATGGACCCAACTTTTTTATTTTACCCAATTTTTTTCCAAGTAAATAATTAATTATGAATTTTTTATTACAACTTTTAAAAAATATAAAAACTTGTATGTTTGACCACCTTAACTTGGTCAAAAATTCATGAAATTCATTTTTTTTATAAATCCTATAGTATGCGAAGCATAGAATGTGACACATATTTCGGATTCAAAAAATATGATATCATTTGAAAGCTATAGATGTTTTTCAATCAACCTATCAATCAGGACTTTAGTCGTAATTCAAATAAAAAATGAAGAATAACTATATATTAAATTCAAAGTAAAGCATAATTTATATTGGTAGAAAGTTGAGAATCTCCTTTAAAAACCCTTTTCATTTCATCAATTTTGGGTTAAAAAATTTTCGTCGGTCACATGGGCCATCATATCACTTACATATCACCACTTTTTGGCCCATCATGATCTTGCACATACTCGGTGTGTAGGTCTTGGTTTCTCTAAGCTCTCTTTTTGGCATGAATTTCATGAGTAGATATTTCCTTGATCAAATCTCTTAATTGCTAACCCTAGCTGGGTTAGGGTTTGATTTGTATTCATCTAAGTGATGCTTGATCTATAAAAGCAACACTTGTATTCTTTTTAAGGGTTCTTCCTCTAGCTCCTCTAGGGTTTTTCTATTGCAGACACTACATTTTTTGCATTTTGTCATTGTAAAGATTGTTTATAAGCTTTATGTTAATAAGGTTCAACTATTACCACTATTATCTCTTGCATGTTTGAGTAAAAATCTATTTACCTTCATGAACAACTTTGTGTTTTATTTGTTTGATTGATGTATTATGCCATTATGAAGTAGGAAGAAACAAACTCTATCCTGGTGTATCACCTTCATTTCATTTCATGTTATCCTTCTATCTCTTTTCCTTGTGAACTATTAGAGTGGATTAGTGATAGGTTTTCATGTGCTAGGTTAGACCAACACATCTGCACTTAGATTAGAAGAGAAAGCTAGCCTTCTTTGGATACAAAACCTCATTTGTACAAGGTCCCACACTTTGAGGTTGTTTCTATTGTGTCATTAGAACATTGAAATCTTGTTTAGTAGGGTAAAATTTTATGTGACAATAGTTTGTGGCATGTCCAATGGGACAAGAAGAAATTTCACTTCATCTGGTTGAGAGAGTGATTGCTCTCTCAACATTCCAACCATGAAGAGCTCTCAAACAAGTAATTGGTGACTCTAAAATCAAAGGAGGACTCTACATCAAAGTTGGAGACTCAAGTTGCTACCTAGAGCTCTTGGTTAAAAGGAAAACCTGTGCATTCATGCCCAAAATTCAAATAAGAGCATCTTCTAGAGGTAATTTTCAATATATTAAGCTACCATATTTAAAATCTTTTTCTTCTAGAAGAAGAAATACTAGACAATCTTTGTCACCTTTTAGGAGAAATATAGGCTCAAGTCCATCTCCTAGAGCTCTATCTACACCACCTATGGGTAGATTATTTCAAGCTAGAACACCTACTATCCATACTAATAGAAATTTATTCCACATGGCTTTACCCAAAAATCAACCTTTTGTATCTTTTAGTGGTGGAAAACTTTTTAATTCTAGCCCAAAAGAATGATATACCAGTCAATGCCCTCAAAAGTATTCCCCATTACATTGGTGAAACATCCACAACTCTAGTAGCTCGCACATCATAGATGTGGAAAACATATTCTTAATGCATGATGTAACAAAAGATAATGTGGTTGTTAGGTTGCTTGCCACTTCTCTTAAGGGTAAATAATTGTATTGGTATAGAGAATTTCCACCCAAAACCATTCACAATTTGGATGAGTTAGGTGAGAAATTATGCAATAATTTTGAAGACAAAAGTGACCACTTATCCCTAGTAGAAAAATTGACAACAATTAAAAGGGCATCTCATGAATTCATGAGTGACTTTAACTATAGATTTCAAAAGACTTGGGATAAAATCCCTGCCTTGGTCAAGCCTTCTCGTGGGCATGCTTTTATGTATTTCTTAAGGGATCTTAATAGTGACATAACTATTATGATTCAGTCAATGGGTGGTTTTAATTTACTTGGAGCATATGACCTAGCCATAGGGGTAGAAAAATGTTTAATATAGGCTAGGAATATAGCTCCTAGGCCATCAATTCCTTTATTTATAAAGCTTCCTTCACAACCAAAAATGGCTCCTATCCCAATGGATCCTATTCTAGTGGTTCCCACAAACCAACCTTTTACTTTCGTTGCACTTCTAGAAGATTTGGGCACCTTTCTTGGTGCAGTCACGGTAGGAGGGTCCTCAAAATGAATAGTCAAAACCATGCAACAAGAGTCACAAAACAAAAGAAACATGAAATATGGAGGAAAATGCAGATGAAAACACTCTTATTATAAGAAATCTTGATTAAAAATAGTCTGCCACATCCGGGCTTACAGATTCGGCGCATAGGCTTGATTACAACATGCTCAAAATATAGTGCTCATACATGTGGGAAAAAATTATATAGATTGAATTCTATATACATATTATTCTGCTTGGTCTAAATTGATTTCTATTCTATTGATCCAATACAAAATTTATATCACATCCGTGGATCAAGAAAAATCCGTGTCGGCCAAAGATCGCTATAATCTCCAATGAAGAAAAGTGTAACGTGTGCAAGAATAGGTCGGCCTCAAATCTGAAATTCATCCACGGTAGATGCACATGGTAAAGTTTGGACCTAAGTGTAAGGTTGGGGACACTCTATAGAACAAATAAACACATCGTGAGGATTCACAAGTCACGGGAAAGATCCGCGATCGATCCAACTAGCTGTTAGGTTTTGAAGTTATTCTGGGGCTAGTCCCAAAAACTGTCACATATTCTAGAAGTGATAAATTTCTAGAAAAAGATCCAAATGAACTGGAAACTTGGAATATGATAATTGAACATGTCCACAATGAAATACTAGGTATGCAATATTTGGCAAGAAAACATGAAGAAACACCAGATCTACCAACTCGAACAAGAAGTAGAAGAAAACAAGAACAAAATTGAATGAAAATATTTTTGGTTGATGTAAGATTTCCAAGAACCAAGGATGCTCCTGCATCATTTCTCTAAAGTATGAATAATGAATTAGTATCAATGAAGAGGTAGCATGACTAAAATAGTAGGCCTTATCAACTTCAAGGTCAAGGTTATCAAGAAAATAGGCCACCTTATCAAGAAAAAAATTAGTGGAATCATACCAAGCCCATGAATAATGTACATCCACCTACTACTAGCACTACTAAGGCTTTGGTCCCAGTGCAAAATAATCTTGAGCAAGCTCATAATCAAAATTCTTGCCAAAATGGAGAGTTTGTACAAACTCTAGTGGTTTAGAATGAAACCTCTACTTTAGGGTATAAATTTGGCACAAAACAAACAACTAATAATAGTCAAAATTATGCACATGATGACTCCTCATTGCTCAATCGACATCAAGAATATTTCTATGGTGTAAATCAAGTAGATGCTGATACAATAGGTCAAAATACAAGATCAAAGAAAAGAGAAACAAAGGGTGGTGTAACTTCCATGGTTGGGAAAGCATTAATTTCTTAATGACCTAAAAAAAGTACATATGCTAGACCAATAGGTAGAAAAATAGATGTCCCACAATCAAATCAACCTGCTAGTAGGCCCAAAAAAGCAATGGAGCAACCTAAGATCACCCAAGCAACAAGAATAAACTTTTCTTTTCCAAAAGTTCCTTCCAAAACTGATCAAATTCCTTTCAATAGAGTGGATCAAATTAAAAGATCTAATTTGAATGTTACTATATAGGAGGCTCTATCCATTCCATCAAAAAGGGATTTTCTACAAGAAGCCTTGAAAGATCATAAGAAATTAGGTGATGTACAAGAAAAGGAGCAAAATACTCCATCAAGTAGCTCAAGGTGCAACCCAAAGAAGAAGGGAAATCTAACAAAATTAGTAAGACACCTCCCTTCTACCTTTCTCTAATTATTGGAAATCACATATTGCATAATTGTATGCTAGATTCATGGGAAAGTAGTTCTATCATGCCTAAGGGGATTGCTGAAATGCTTGGCATCGAGTATGAGCCAATGGCTAGGAAGGTCTTACAATTGGATGGCACTGTTGTCAATATAGTGGGAGTAATTAAGAACTTAAAATTAACCTTTCATGCATGCCTTGGCTATGATGTGTTGCAAGATATTTCAGTCATAAACCTTCCTTCTCACTTTTCCATTTGTTTGTCTAGAGATTTCACTACTAAGATAGGTGGATACTTATCTGCTAATTGGTATCATATGTTATTTAGAACTAGATATATGTTACTAAAGAAACCATCAAATCTGAGCCCATAACAAAGGATCATCTGGAGCCTTACACTATTAGTCTAATAAACATGAACTGTACATTGCATGATCAAAAGGAATGTTTTATTCATGAGATTTCCAATCCTATATAGGAGGTACTTGATTGTTTGTTGGATAAATGGGGCAATGATTTACAATTTAACCCACTAACTATTGCTAAAGTGGATGAGACTAGTCTCAACACCTATTACATTCACAAAGAAAGTGCTACTACCCACAATCTCATAAAAACCTAATAGGATCTAGGAGGATTGTGGCGGATTTTTTTAATGGTTTTAGAAAAAGGAAATGGTGTTGGTGTTGGTGTAATGTTGGTATCTCCAAGCAATGAGAAATATTACTTCTCTTTCTAGCTTCAACTTAGTTGCACTAATAATGTGGTTGGGTATGATGCAGTCATCCAAGGTCTGCAACTTGCACAAAAAATGAACATCAAATTGTTGCAAGTTTTTGGTGAAAATGAATTGGTTGTCCATTGGGTCAGATCTCAAAGATCAACCAAGAGCAATCTACTCAAATCCTATAAGCACAAGGTTTGGGATTTGATAGAAGGATTTGAGGGTATTAATATCCAAACAACTCCAAGAAATAAGAATAAGCATGTGGACTTGTAGTAGTTAGTGCTAAACTTGACATACAACCACTTATTGCAAGAAAAAAGGAGCAACATATTAGGCTTATTGCGAGGCCTATTTTTATAGATAATCAAGATCACTGGTAGGTCTTTGAGAGTGACCAACAAATAGTGAATTTTTTGCAAGAGGAGGTAGAGTTTTGTACAAGAAATCAATCTTTAAAGCTGCAAAATCATTATGGTGATCAGATTGTGCAGTTGAGTAGAAAAAATATACCAAATGGTCTCATCACCCTTGACGGTATCTTCAACCCAAATTATCAATTAAAGTAGAAAATGATGAACTTAGCTACAACGAAGGGTGACTTCAAGACAATAGAGATTTTAGAAGGGAAGTCTCTAAACTTGGGATATGTATGCTCTACCATTGAACATGATGTTTTCATAGATGTTTGCAATAGATACATTGATTTAGTTTCTTGGACTTATGGAGACCTAAAGGGTTTTAACCCATAACTTGTCCAACATACCATTGAATTAGATTTATATGATAAACTTGTAAGGAAAAAATAGAGGCTTATAAATCCTAAGATTGAGACTTTGATGAGAAAAGAGTTGAAAAAATTGAGTGAGGCTAGAATCATTTGTCCCATCAAACATTCTTCATGGGTGGTAAACTTAGTTCTTGTCAAGAAAAGGAATGGGGAAATTGGGCTTTGTGTGGATTTTAGGGATCTAAATAGAGCCTCCTTAAAGGGCCATTATCCCCTCCCCTCCATGGAGTAGATTTTACAAAGAATCAGTGGATCAGAAAGGTTTTCTTTCTTGGATGGTTACTGAGGTTATAATAAAAAATTGGTCCAAGAATATGATCAACACAAGACAACATTTACTACAAAGTAGGACACCTATTCTTATTGTAAAATGCCTTTTGGTCTAACCAATGCAGGTGCCACTTTTTAGAGGGCCATGGATATGACGTTTCAAGGTGTATCTAGATAGTTTGTCTTGGTCTACTTGGATGATATCAAAGTGATTTTAAAGAATGCAAGAGACCATTTTAGTCACCTTGAGGAGGTATTTTAGAAATTTAGGGAATATGGTATTCCCTAAATCCAAATAAATGTGTCTTTGCCACCGACCAAGGAAAACTTCTTGGACACATTGTTTCAAAGGATGACTTGGTCATTGATCTTGCAAGGGTAAAATCTATCTTGGCTATCCAACTTGCCAGTCACAAGAAGGGATTACAAAGTTTCTTGGACACAATTAAATTTTTAAGGAGGTTCATTCCAAATCTTTCTACTTTGGTAAAGATTCTTACCTCTACGCTTAAGAAAAATATGGTCTTAAAATGGACCAAGGAAGGTGAAGATAGTTTTGAAGCTATCAAAGAAGAAATTTCTCAGGCTCCTACCCTTTTCAATCCTAATTATATGAAAAGTATTTCATTATTTATTCTTTTGGAGGCAAATAAAGTGTATTGGCTATCCTAACCCATCTAATCAAAGAAAATATGGAGCAACCCATTGCTTTCTTTAGTGAAGGGCTTAAAGATTATGAGGTCAAGTACAACTATGTTGAAAATAAAGCTATTTTTTCTATTAGAGCATTGAAATATTTTAGACACATGCTATCTAACAATAGGATACAACTAATGGTTCCCCATGTCAGTGTTAAATATTTCTTGTTAAGAAAGGATATCAATGAAAAATAGATGGATGGATCACCAAGGTGATGGAGTATGATGTTGAAATTAAAATCACCAAGCTGTTGATAGGAAAAGGGTTGTGTGAGCAACTTGTCTCAACACTTGAGACTCTTGTAGAGGCTGCCCTTGTGTTATAGGAACAACAAAAACCCAATGTTGATGCCCATAATAGTTGAGTAAATGATATATATGACTACCTTTTTGCAAGAAGGTAGGTATCCTCTAGGTCTAGATAGGACCAAGAGAAGACGCTTCAGATTACATTCCATTCCCTATGTCATAGTGGATGTAATACTCTTCAGAAAGGATTTCAATGGGGTCCTATTAAAGTGTATAGAGGTAGATTAGGTCAACATAATATGAGAATAATTCCATGATGGCTCTTTAGGTGGCCATTTTTCTACAAGGACTACTATTGTAAAGATCATGAGGGTTGGCTATTATTGGAAAACCTTGTTCAATGATGCTTACATATGGGTGAGAAATTATAAGAAGTGTGCTTTCTTTTCTAGAAAGTAAAGGTTGGCTGCCCTCCCTCTTCATCGCATTCAAGTTGATCAACCATTTACATAGTGGGATTTGGATTTTATTGGCATGATAAATCAACCATCAAGTGTTGGTCATAAATGTATTTTGATAGCCATAGACTACTTCACCAGGTGGACTGAGGCAGTTTACTTGAAGGATGTCACTGATGCTTCAATTTTATAATTCCTTGATGAAATTGTTACAAGGTTTAAGACTCCTTCCACCATCATTTCAGATAATGCCAAGGCTTTTATTAGTTCTCAAATACTCGATTTGGTAATTAGGCATGACATTTAATTGAAGACCTCTTCTAATTATTACCCTCAGGTTAATGGATTGAATGAGCCCTCAAATAAAAATCTCATCAATATTATCAAGAGGACCATTGATGAAAACCAAAGAGTCTATCACAGATAACTAAAGACAACCCTTTGGGCTGATAAAATTACTCCTAAAAGAGAAATTGGTAATTCTCCTTTCATTCTAGTTCATGGAAGAGAGGAAAGGTTACCATTATCATTGGAGCGACCTTCTCTTGAGTTGGAACATCAGCTAGAGTTAGAAGAAAATGATGCTATGATAGTAAGGTTGGTCGAGCTCTTGGAATTGGAGGAGACAAGGAATAGATTTATGCATGTTAGAGAAACACATCAAGAAGGAAATTCATAGAGAGTTAAAAGAGGGAGATCTAGTGCTGAAATGGGATGCAAACAAAGCCAAAGATGGAAGGTATTCCAAATTTGATGCGATTTGGAGTGGTCCATATGTCATCACTAGCTGCAAGGAGGCCAATGCATTCCATCGTTTTAGGTTGGATGGTGAGGTTCTTCTAACCTTAGTCAATGGGATGCATCTCAAACCTTATTTTTGATGAGTTTTGATTTTCATGTACATATTGTAAATATCTTGTTTTTCATGATGTGGTTTTGCACACCCGACATTCTCCTTAAGGGGATGTATGTTCTAGTTTTCTTTTTTTTATTCTCCAAGTGCAAGCCTGCACACATGTTTTGTCTTGCCCTTGGGAGGACCAATTTTTTAAATCCCCTTCATGAATCTATACCCGATGGAATGAAAAGGCCCCTTGATTCCATGATTAGTAGGCAATTATCCCACCAAAAATTCCAAAATGTTGACATTTCATGCAACCCTTTGATAACCCATCATTACATGGGCCATGTTGCATGAATTCTCCTCCCTTCAATTTTGTTTTTGGCTAAGTCCTGAAATGTTTCAAGATTTCGGGTTTTTGCTTCCTTTCATACTTGCATGCCTTCTACATCACTCTTTCTCTTTCTCCTTTTCCTTCCTTTTCCTACTAAGTGTTTTAGGTTTTGGCCATCGACCTTACCCTTTAACCCTTATTGTTTCCCTTTGGTAACTGTAGTGTAGAAAAATGTATCCCTTTACATTTTGAGCCCTCCTAATTAAATTAGACTTAATTAGGCCTTAATAAGTCCTATTATTCATCTACAAGCCTAATAAAACTTAGATTTTTCAAAGGGGAAACTCGATAATAATTAATGCCAACACATAACACTTTACCTTGAGCAATGTGTGCTCCAAGAATTGGGACCTATGATCCTTTTTCCCATGGGAAAATGGGTCCTCCCCAGGCCTTTGGACCTAAATTTAAAATATGTTTTTAGCGGTATTTTAAGGTCCTCAAATCCACATTTCAATTTCGGCTTGTAATATTTAAATTTCTGGAAATTAAGGATGCATACCTATAAATACAATGTTATTTACTAAGTTTCACCTAGAATATTTATGCAAGTATTCCTAGAGAAAATTTAATGATCAAGGGAATTTAAGAGTAGAATTATCAAGAATTTTGTTGCAACATTCATGATCCAATCATCATGTGAAAGTATTCTTGCATCATGCATGTTTTTGGAGCTAACATTGTGATGTAGGTTTCAAGATTCAAGTCAAAGTATTCAAGCATCAAGATCCACATCCATTAAATCCATTTCATTCAAGTTGTAGATCTCCATTCAAAGGTTTATTCAAGGGTTTGGTGAGTTATAGCATAGCTTGTTCATTCATAATTCCTTTCACATTTTCATTATTTCAATTCAAGGTTTAATTACCCAAACAAGGTTTGACCAAGGCAGACCCCCATTCACCAAAAATAAACAATTTTCCCCTCTTGTGTTTATGTTGCAAATTTAAGATGAAGAAGGATTGAAGACCTCTTGAAGTGCAAGATTGGAAAAGTTGTTAAAGTTGTCAAATCACGAAATCTCACCTACAAATCTAACTTTTGACTTTTTGACACTGAAATTTGGACAAATCAAAAGCTATAGATCAATATCAAAGGCTCTCAAAAGTTGAAAAACCTTGAAAAAAGAATCATTTGACCATGGGTGAACAATTCTTAGATATCCTCCCGAAACTACCTTTAAGTGATAGGAAAACATCATTCAAACCTTCTCAAATTTGAAAAAAGTTTGTTGTTTCTATCTGTCATATGCTTTATATTGTTGTTGCAAGTTTGAATTGGCATAATTAGGTTGATTTTCTATTTTTATTTTTTCTCCCAAAGGTGTTGTTCAACCTTGTACCCCCATACTCAAGCATAAGGAAACTGGTATATTCTCACATTGAGTTGATTCACCTAAGGGTTATGTGAGCATGATCATAACCTAAGATAAACATGATTAAATCACAAGAAATTAATCAAGATCTAACTAGTTAAGTCAAGCTCCCAATGAAATTCTTGAAAACATCAAACAAAGAAGCCATTAAGCATGAAAAAAACTAGAAATGCATAATAGAAACTAATCTACTGCCTCAAACCTCATCCCATTGGGGATTGGTGTTGCATTGATGTGGAATGGTAGCCCTTTCCCAATCCCTAGATTGAAACAAGCTTTAAGATGAAATCCATTGATGAAGATTGATCAAAATGGATGAAAGATAATCTAAAATGGATGCTAAATGATAAAATGCTTGTGAGGAATGCTCTAAAATTCAGTATAGTGTAGTTACTCTAAATTAAAGTGGATCCCTTTCTCATGGAAATGAGGACTATTTATAGGAGAAATAACTAAATCAATGGTCAAGATTGAATTTATCAATCAATGGATGAGAATCAATAAATGTAGGCATGGTTTAAGAATTCAATCCATGGATGAGATTGCAACTTGACAAGGATCAATGATTTTAATCAATTGACCAAATTGCTTTGAAGAAGCATAAATCATAACCAACTGAGGATGAATATGTAAAGCATGCCAATTTAGGAGGGAATTGGAGTGGAGGAATGTTCCAAAGGAATATTACTTTGCAAGTGGGAGGGTGAGATAAATTAGCCAATTAGATAATTAAAACATTATTTTAATTGTGCATAATGGATGAAATTAGGATTTTAATTAAACAATTAACTTATTTAATTAAAGGGGGATAATGACATTCAATTAAATAATTAGAATTATTTAGTCAAATTAGAAGACTTAAGGGATTTAATTTAAATAATTCACATTATCCAATTAAACAAGATGAAAATTAGCATGAACGGGGATGAATTAACCTGATAAAATTGATTACCCGATTAATAGATGAAAGCGATGAATTTAATTTAGTAAATTAAGATTATTTAATTAAAAAGTAAAAAAAAAGGTGATTCAAGACGAAAATGGTGTTAATAATCAAATTCAGATGTGCAATATCAATCAGAATGATTTTAAGTGTCTACATTTTCCCCCTCTTTGAAGTGAGGTACTTGTTACATTGGTTCAAAGATTGATGCTTTTTGGATCAACATTGCTGCTTAAATCAAAAATTTAAAAATTCTTTGATTTTTTGAATGCCTCACTATTGCCCCAGTGGAAGGAATTATGTTGGTACATTGCACCCTTGAGAGATCGTGTGGAAATTTCAACTTTTAGGTTGAGATGGTGACAAAGACTCAACATAGGTTTAGCTGCAAAAATTAATCTCCAAGATATTCAATTAAATAATAGGATTATTTAATCAAATGAGAAGACTTAAGGGGTTTAATTTAAATAATTCAAATTATCCAATTACACAGGATGAAAATTAGCATGAAAGAGGATGAATTGACTTGATAAAATTGATTACTCAATTAATAAATGAAAGCGATGAATTTAATTAAATAATTAAGATTATTTAATTAAACGGTCGAAAAGAGGCAATTCAAGACAAAAATGTTGTTAATAATCAAATTCAGATGTGCAATATCGATTAGGATAATTTTAAGTGGCCGTACACTATCTAGTCACAAGATTGCTATTACAAAAATTTGGGCTACAAATACATGCAAAAAATCAGATGTGCAAGTCTATGAATGTCAATAATGACCACTGAAACCCCAACCTTTGTTTTGTGCTGAAAAGAAATATTTTCGTCTATATCCTCATCCAAAATGAATCCCTCTTCCTTTGTAACCACTTTATAAGACCTTTTCACTTTCCAATGAACTGTCACTTCTATTTTTGGCACCCAATAGATTCAGTTATCCTTTTTTCCAAATTTAGAAAATTCCTAAATTTTAGTTTGGCTTTTTGGGAGCTATAACTTTTGACTTGGGCATTGGATTGGAATTTTTTTTGCACCATTAGAAAGATCTCAGCAATAACAAGGGCCAACATGTTATACTTGTAATATCCCTAATTTTTTTACCACTTTTTCAGGCCCATCTAGGACCTATAGGTACCTCAAAATTGACTTTGAATATTTTAAAAGGGATATTTAAGACAAAAATTAAAATCTCACAAATGAAAAATAGTATTGAAGTGATTTATTCACCTTTGTCTTTATTTTACCATTCTAGAGCCCTATGTAATATTTTATGTTTATACGTGCACAATGCAAACTTACTAAAAATGAAAATAGTAAGTAATCCTACCATTTTTAGCCCTTGAAACTTACTAAAAAGAGAAACATTTTTTATTGGGATGCAATATTGCTCTTACACCCTGGATGCTTTTGCATTAGAGGTTGGATTAAAAGTACATTAAAAGTTTTCATAACAATTAATCGGTATATAAAATTGTAGTAACAAAAATAATATCCCCTTTTCCTTAATTTGGGAATAATTAACAATAAATGAACTTAATGTTGCCTTGATTTAGTGTTGTAATGTTTTTTTCACATTCACATTGAGTGAAGGACCCTTTTTAACAAAATGGACTTAATGATGCCTTATTTAGGGTGTTGTAAAGTGTTTCTTTACACTTTCACACTAATCTAGGGATTAATTAATTAATTGAGGTTAATTAGGGCTTAATTAGCCCCTTAAATTCAAATCCAAGCCTTATTTATTGCATTTTCTGAAGGATAAATCCTGACACTCATTAATAATGTTTCACAACACTTAATTTGGCAAGGTTTGAGTCCTAGGCTAGTGACCTAGGGCCCATTCACCACCTGGTGAATGGGTCCTTCCTAAGTCCTAGGACCCCGTTTTTATATGTTATTTCATATCCCCGAAACTTGGCCTAGTTGACTATGCTAGGACCTATTCTCCCTATGGCGAATGGGTCCTCCTTAACTTAGGACACCCCTTTTTGAGTATATTCTTGGAAGAATTTTAATGATTTTGGATCCTAGATCTAATATCAGCTTGTGTTATTTGAGTTTTGAGATTAAATATTAAGTTAAGTATAAATATAAGGTAATTTTACATAGTTTCATATAAGAATTTCTAGAAGAATTTCATGAGATCAATCAAGATTCACAAGAAAATTATAGAGCATTCAAGAGAATTTTCAAAGGCATTCAAATTCAAATTATCAAGGTTTTATTGCAACAATCAAAGGTCATATCATCATGTCAAAGGCATAGTGCATCATGCATGTGGTTGAGTTAATGTGTTGATATAGCATTGAAGATCCAATTCAAGCATTGTTTCACATCCAAATTCAAGATCAAGATCTATATTCCTTATGGCCACTTCATGCTAGATTGCTGATTTTCATTCCAAGACTTCATCCAAAGTACCATTGTTTCATCGCAAGATTTAATTGCCAAAATGGGGTTTGACCAAGGTAAACCCCTATTACCTAACAATCAACAATTTTCATTCTAACTTGATGTGTGATTTCAGGTTTTAGATTTAAGATTCAAGTGGAGAACAAAAGTTGCATAGTTGTCAAGATTGTAAAGTTGAAAAAGTTGTCATCTTACTTGCAAGATCATATAAAGTGCTCTACATAATTTATTTCTGACTTTTGGGAGATGAACACCTGAGATTTGGGAGTGTAGACATTGAAGAACAAAATCTAGAAATTAATTTTCCAGAACCTTAACAAGGACCCATTCGCTATTGGGTGAATGAGTCCTTAGTGAAGCTCGAAACAACACTTTTTCAACAAGGTACACATCATTTTAGCATTTGAAAACCTTCCCTTTTTTTTGTTATACTAGTTAGGTTTATTTTCTAATTATTATTTATACATTTTACCCCTCAAAAATTGAATGAAATAACTAAGAAAAACTAGGTTCCTCCATTTGGGGCGAACCTCTTTTTCTTTGTTTCAAAAATGTAGGGATTTTGGAGAACAAAGGTATATTTTCAAGCAATTCAGATCAATAATCCATGGTTGTGTTATGAGTATAATGAGGTAATGATGATAATGCATTGACATGTAATTCATAAGTAGTGGTTTGTAATCTTGCATCATATTTGGTCTGAGAGAATGTTTAGTTAAAACTTTGTAGTTCATGTTGCTTATGCTCAATAATTTGTCTATATTTATGTGTAGGTCTACTACAATCAAGTTTGGAGTATGAAGAGGTTACAATGACAATAAATCCACCATTGTTGAGTTTGAAATAGGTCAAGACTGATTTTCTTAACAATTGTTACACGGTCCCATTTCTTAGTTACCAGGTTACTTTTACCTTCATGAGTAAATATGATGATAAATGTGAATCGTGACCTTAATAAATTTAAAAGGCGAATGAAATAATTATATATACATTAAATTTTTATTGATTTTTAAGGTATGATTGTGTTTTGAAAATACATGATTATGGAAAATTTGATGAATGCATATATATTGCAATATGATTACTTTAAGGCTTTGATAATGTAAATAATTTAGGATACAAATGAGTTTCATGTGAATGGCTAAATACCTTTGTGATGAACTAAGTTGGATGTAGGAAGGAATCAAGCCTCCAAAAGAGAGGGGGAGTATTACTTAGGATAAGAACTTGGTTTGGTAACCTTGATGAGCCTAATTGAGCATACACACACTCACTTCCTAGTTGGTCTAGTTGACTAAGATAGTTCAGAAAATGGTAAGTAATCTTCTGTTACGATTTGTGAATGTTCTATATTGGGTTATGATCTTGTTCTATAAATGTTTTGATTGAAGGTATGTGATTGAGTGTTTGTGTTGAGTGAAAGTCCTTCTTTGTGTGTTTATATTTATATCTATGTCGATAAGTATATACATTGAATGTATATATGTATGAATGGTAACTCATGCATGTGATTATATAATATGCATGGGGATATCAGTTGTATGTTTATGACACACACACACACATATGTAGATATTTTGTGTATATACTCATTGATGAAGAGGAATATATATGTGACTATTATTATTGAATATTAAATAATATTATACTTGTATATATATATATATATATATATATATATGAACATATTTGATAATACATACATACATATGTATATATATTAATATATGTAATACCTTTGAAATACATATGTTTTCGATTGGAAAGTAATATTTTTATTAATCATATAAATATGATTATATGTATATATTAATATATACATATATATTATGAGGGATATATATTAATAATATATACATCATATATATTGTTTGATTTATATTAAAACTTATTTTTAATAAGCATGCCACATTATTATACCACAATCATATATGTTATATTAGCCAAAGTTTAAACGCTACACATATTGCAAGATGGGAATAAGTTAAAGACTTATGAAGAAGTGCATAAAGTATAGATCCTAGTATATGAGGTAATGTTTGTAAAGTAAAATGGTAGTTAGAAAAGTTTATGGAACACCAAAGTCTTCCACGTTGAAAAGGGAATATAGCTATTTTAAAATAACAAATAAATGATATTAAAATCCAGTGCAATGTAAATGGAGGATTGCACATATAAAGCACATGAATAAGTCAATAGAGAATTAAAGGCTGCACATGAAATGTGAATATAGTTTATATGTTGCAAACTATAATTAATGGAGATTTTACAATGTTGAATAAGTCTTGGACTACGCTAAAATAGAGGGCACTAAAGTATGAATATATGGCACCAAAGTCTGTAGCATTTGGAAACCATTAGAAGTCTTGAACCTGCACCATGTACATGTAAAGCAATATGATAACTATAAAACTCAATCTGAGTATAGATGAAAAATATTTGTGAGGGTAGTTGACTTGAAAACCAAATAGGAAACTTGTAACAATGCACTGATGGGCCTTGACTTAGTAAAAGAGTCATGTTGTCTCATGAATTAAGTCGACTCAACCATTGGAAATAAGAGGACTGCTATGTGTCACAATATAAGAGTTAAGTCAACTCAATTGATGCATGTGAATAGGAAGGTGGAAAATTTGTTGGCTTGTTTGTAGCATTCTAATGCTCAAATTTAAGTATTTATGGAGGTACTCTCTACCATTTGTTACACTATTCATTCTAATTTCTCTATTGGTATTCTATTGTATTTTTTGCATAATATTTATTATGAGAGTTTTAGTGAGAGAGAAATTTGTTTGTGAGTTACGTCTTGTTGATAGTTCTTGAGAGGAGGCTAGATTTTTGGAGTCTCGTTGAACATTGAAGGGGAAGCATGTGGTTGTGGAGGTTGAGGTTGGAAAGCAACAATATCAGTTGGAAATTTATATCCAGGTATGTTGATTTCTATTCCTCTATTATTTAAGTTTAAAAAGGTCATTTGATTATAAATACCTTTGATTGGGAAAGATTATTTTTGGAATGCATGATATGCTTGTTCTTATGAAATTAGTTATTTCCTAGTATGGAATAATTTTGTGTGATTCTTGGTTGAGTCTTAAATTAGTGAAACCCTCTTATTTGGGAATACATTTATATTATGTTAAATTATGCATGGATTTAATACTACTAGAACTATACTTAGTTTGTTAAGACTATGTGGATGTTGCGTGGAAAGTAAAATACGGAATATGTTGCTATCTTTTTTATCTTATAAAGCTAGGTACAAACCTTTGTGGATAAAGATTTTAGAAATGCAATGAGAATGATGGCATGATAGTCATGTCATCATTGATAGGTTGTGTTGTGATTAAAACCATGTTGATATCCTATACTTGATTTTTTACTCATATCTCCTTGAAGTAGGAATATAGTCTTTTCCCTAGGGTTAGGGTATATACTTGATTTTTGTATAAATACTTAATAGTAGGGTTTAGAAATGTGTTTTTTTATTATGCTATAATCATATACCAGATTAGGAGTCTATTCCTATTTATGAAATTCTAGAAGAGGACTCACATTTTGACAACCCAAAGCCATATAGAGAAGAGGACTTGTAGGTGCAGAAGCACAGACTCCTCTTAAGATAATGTCCTCCAAATTATATAAAAATGTAGTGAAGATTGTAAAAAATGTGAATATTTGAGGTATATTGAAGAGAGGTTTTATAATTTTTTTATGACCACTTGATCGTTACATCACTTTTGATTGAAACCATGGGTCGGGACTAACCTATTTGGCTGGGTTGTTTACTTGATTATTGAATGAATAAAATAGTTTAAGATTAACCTATATGATATAATTGATCTTTTGTTTGTTAATTATATCTTGAATGGAGTCATTTATTGATGAGATTATACTTTTGAATGAGGTCATTTATTGATGAGACCATATTTTTTAGAAGAAGGCACTTAATATTATGATGAAATGGAGTCATTTTATCTTATGAGATTATGTTTACCTAGGGTTGTTAATTAGGTTAGTCACAGGGTTAGATAATCCATGGGAAAGGGGGTAGCCTAGCTAGACACTAGTATGTGTACATGTATAAGATGTATGGTTATACCTGGGGTTTGTGTAATCCATCAAAAAGGTTGTAACCTAGATAATCATTTTATTATACACTTGGATATTCTTGGGGTTAGGGTAATCCATGGTTAAGGGAATAACCTTGTTGGAATTTTTATTATGTAATTACCTTAGAGTGAATGTGTGTTATGTTTATGGTCAAAACCAAATCAAGCTAGAGAGTGGGTGGATGGATGACTTGCACTCAAATTACTGGGTATTGAATTCTTTGGCCAAAGTATCGTAGGTAGGGCCACTATTTACACTATTAGTTCACTATGATCCATGATTGAATTCTAGGCAGGGGAGTCATACATGCAGGTTTTAGCCATTGTATGGTAGCTCTAGATATGTAGGACACAACACTATGCTCAGGAAGGCTAGGATTATGGATTACCAAACCAATATCTACATCAAAGGGTAGGACCATCTTACCAGTTAGGTAGATGTGCGAGGGGTCACAGTAAGTTTGTGGTTGGTAGAAAAGCACTTGAGTGATGCTCTCCCTCATACAATTGGCTATTGGGATCTGAGGATGTGAACGCTAATATTGGGGACATCTGGACCATTGGTATCTCTATTTCATTAAGCTCATGGAAGCTATGTATGAAAACATGTATCTCTATTCTTATTGAGAAATTATAAGTGGAATTTTTTTTATCATTACATGGGATTATGTAACAGATAATCATTACTTAGAATTAGGTAATGTACTTTATGAAAATGCAATGGAAATTTGAAATGGGGTTAATTTCGAACATGCAACTTTAATTATTGAAATACAATGGGAGTTTGGAATGGGTTTAATCCAAATGTGCATCTTGTTAAGGAATCAGGAAAGAATTTTTTTATTGCTATATTTGTTCAGATGTGGGATAAAACAAGGTAAAATTCGATGGGTAGAACATTAGGCTTGTTACAACAATTCACTTGTTTATATGTGTAGGATTTTTTGGAGAAAAAAAAGGTATATAATTTTCAAGTGAGTTAGATTAATATATCCATGGTTGTGTTATGACTACAATGAGGTAATGATGGTAATGCATCGACATAAAATTCATAAGTAGCGATTCTTAATCTTGCATCACATTTTGTTTGAGATAATGTTTAGTTAAAACTTTGCAGTTCATGTTGCTTATGCTCAACAATATGTCTATATTTATATGCAAGTCTACTACAATCAAGTTTGGAGCATGAGGAGGTTACAATGAAAATAAATCCACCATCGTTGAGTTTCAAATAGGTCTTCAAGTAGTGACTCTTAATTCTTAAGGTGACATCTATGATAGAATTATAAGCAGTGATTCTTAATATTGCATCATATTTAGTTTGTAGTTCATGTTGCTTATGCACAATAATTTTTCTATATTAATATGTAGGTCTATTTTTTTTTAGAAGTAAGTGAGGAAAAGTGGCTTCTACAAGGACAATGATAGGGATCACCTTAGGCTGGTAGAGGTGAGAATGGCATGTATCCATAGGCAAGGAAATATGATATGCATACAATTTGTATAGTTTAGGGTGGTAGAAATGAGAATAGCATGTAGCCATAGAGAGGGAAATATGATATCCATTAAATATGTACACTTTAGGGTGGTATAGATGAGAATGGCGTGTAGCCATAGAGAGGGAAATGTGATATGCATATGATTTGTACACCTTAGGATGGTATTAGTTATATTGACATGACAAATGCAATTTTGTATGTGTATGATAACAATGCACATGGTATATATCTAGATTTATTATGTATATTATGTTTTATGTGAATGCTAACAATGCACATGATATGTAACTAGATTGATTAGATTTGGATGATCATAGGTAAATAGTTTTATGATGTATGTATGCATGTTCATGAACCTCAAGTGTATTATCTTGTGTATGTATGTATTTTCATGGATGAAAAGTGTAATATCATGTGTACGTATGTATGCAAATGAATTCCAAGTGTATTCTTGTTCATGTGTAAGTATCTCATGTCTATGCTCAAAAGGCTCTTAAGAGACTACATTAAAATAGTGCACTCCAATTTGATTGGGTGAATTAGAAAATGAACAAACCCTTCCATATAATTTAACTGTGCAATTGGATGTGTTGGTGCAATCGATTTTGGTCCAAGAAGAAAAACAAAAATTATGATTCTTTCCAAATTTGTACTACTCTCCACTAACACTTTTTGCGAGTTTGCATTCTAAGTTGCCATGGTCAAATAGTGTTGATTTGAACAAAAATAAAAGAGGTTAATATGGATGGGTTCCATATGGACTTTTAAATGTAGATGAAACATTCTTAGGTTCCATGAACTCAAAGAACCACTCCATCATAGTTTATAATTTTTTCTCTCTTAGGGATCTCTTAAGAGATTACATTAGAATAGTGCACTTTGAAATGATCAGGTGACTTGGAGAACAAATAGATTCCTTCCCTATAATTTAGCCACCCACTTGGATGTGTTGGCATAATTGGTTTAGGTCCAAGAAGCACAAAAAAATATGCTTCTTTCCAAATTTGCACTACTCTCTACTAACACTTTTTGCAAGTTTCCATTCAATGATGGCATGTCCAAATGGTTTTGAGTTTACAAAAAATGAGAGAGGTTTATGTGGAGGGATGACATATAGACTTGTATGTATAGAAAACAAATTGTTAGGTGCTATGATCTTTGAGAACCATTATGTCATAGTTTGGTAGTTTTTGCTCTTAGGGCTCTTAAGATACTACGTTGGAATAGTACACTCTGAAACGATCAAGTGACTTGGAGAAAAAATAGAGCCACCCCCTACCATTTACCTTCCCACTTGGACCTATTTGTACAATCAATTTTGGTCTGGGATGCAAAAAAAAACATGCTTATTTCCAAATTTGTACTGCTCTCTACTAACACATTTTTTGAGTTTTCATTCTAAGTTGGCATGGACAAATGGTGTTGAGTTGAAAAAAATGAGAGGTTTATATGGAGGGATTCCATATGGAATTTTATGTGTAGAAAAAAAATTGTTAGGTTCCAAAATCTTTGAGAACCACTCCATTATAGTTTGACAATTTTTTTCTCTAGGGCTCTTAAGACACTACATCAGAATAGTGCACTCTGAAATGATCAGGTGACTTGGAGAATGAACTGATCCCTTCCCTACTATTTATCTACCCACTTGGATGTGTTGGTGTAGTCAACTTCGGTCCATGGTGTAGGAAACAAAAAATATGTTGATTACCAAATTTCAACTGTTTTCTATTGACCATGCTTATGAATGATAACCATTACTTTTATTGGTTTCATTTAAATTATTATAATTTAAAATATATTTAACATTATCAATTTAGTTTATACTATTGCTTTATTATTATTTTGGAATTGAGTAATCACTTCAATGCATCTAGAGAGGTTAAGAAAATACATAATGGGGGTTAGAAAGGTTTATCATGCTTTGGAATGATTTCCTAACATATATTCAATTATTTTATAAACAAGGTAGATGTACATTGCTTAGCTTGGATATCCCCATTAGTGATTATCTCATGGTTATTCTACTTCATCTTGACACATTGATTGGTTGAAGGATTTTGACCCATACAGGTCTTGTGGACTCTACAACATTTGGACCATATAGATTTGGTTCATTTACTTTCCCATATACATTGAATTATAGGGATAACAACTCTAAGGAGATCTTGGAAATTTTAAATCTTCTTTGGCTTAGTAATATTCTTATAGGATAGTCCTTGAGATTGGGTAGGGATGGTGTTATAAGTCTCTTGGGTAACCTTAATGAACTTGAGGTCGGTGAGACTATTGTCAACAATGCTAAAGGATCATGATATTGTCTTGGGGTTGTTACAAGATCCTTTTCATTTGCTTGGGCCATTTTTCTTAAGATCCTTTGCTACTAGCCATTGGATAAAGTTTTCCATAAGATGTCGATAGGTTTTTGATTATATGATTGGTATGATTTTAGATTAGTTTGCAAAGATTTAGATAATGGACTAATGTAGGAGGAGGAATATTTTATGGGCTTTGGTTGGTTTTGAGGTATTTTCTCCAAAACGGTATTTTACTTGCCAAGATTGGGATGAGGGTGACTTATGGGAATTTAATTTTGGTTCATGGGATGGATAGTAATAGCATGTTATTGGTTTAATGGGTTTTGGATACTCATGGTTTGGTATTTTTGGTTATTAACAAGACTATCACCATCATCATAATAAGGATCATATTTTATTTGGTTAGCAAGATTGACACCATCATCATAAATAATTAAGGTTTTCTCATATTGGTTATAATGATAAAAATCATATCATTAAAATGGATTGATCATCATTATGTCTCATGTGTTTGGATTTTAGATGAAGTCCTAGCTTCTTGAATGAGTTGATAAAATCAAGATTTAATGATAATTGTTGTAAGTTATGATTTGGGTTTTAATCATTTGAATGATTCAATTTGGAGAATTTGGATGATATAGGTTTTGGATGAAGTTGTAGGATTGAAATTAATTTTGGAGGCTTAAGGATGGTATTTTTGATTGAGTGATGACTAAGGAAAGTGATTGACCTTTAGATTAAGGTTGGATTGATTAAGCTTTGATGATTGGTGTTGTGGGATAAGAAAATTTGGGTCAAGGTAATGTGATCATGATTGGGATTGGAATGATAAGGATTTATTGAATTTAGATTGTTGATTATTTGTATTAAAAGGGATTTAATGAATCCCAAAGGGTATTTATGAGGTGATTTCCTTATGTAAATATTTGGGATTATTTTTGGGATGATGTGGATAGGATATTAGTCCCCAAGGATGATTAAGTGTACTAAATATAGATTACATGATTTGATATAAGGGTTTCAAATTGAATTTTAAGATCCTAATTATTTTCCTTTGAATTTTTGAGTGTGATGATTCTTATGGGGATCAACAAGTTGGAGTGGGGGTTAGTTTAATGTTTGATGAGCCAAGTTTTTGGCACATTTAGATCATACTTTTACAAACACTTTTCTTCTTTTTATTATGCTAAAACAAACATTTAGTGCTGATTATGGGACAAGACATGAACTGTTTATGCTTAATATAATAAGTATATTATGCTAAATCTTTCCATAATTATTACTTTGAGATGTTTTATTAGTTTGATGAATGCCTTATGACCTTGTGTGATGACAAACCCTTCCTGCATCCTCTACTATTGAACTTCCTGCATCCATGCCTAAAATAATGTTTGCCTTAGTTTAATGCTTAATGAACGTATAAATGAAGTGATGGATTGTCTAAAAGGTTGAACATGTTGAGCCAACTTTCTACCTCAGAAATAGCTGGCAAGATATTTTGCAGGTACCACGATTGAAGGAAGGAATTCAATTCCCACTTGAAGGATAGAAGACCAAATCAAAGAAGACTAGTTCAACAACAAAAGAATAGGGAGGCAGTTTCAAATCATCTGCCATGCAAGGGGAGTGTTTCAAAAATCTAGCTCAGGCATCTTGATGGTGCATAAATCTAGGATAATGGCACTTTAAGACTGATGAACTGATTTGACTTAATTCTTTCATTTCTATCCACCTCTTTACTAAGTTAGTTAAATGTAATAAAGACTTCCCATTTTATAAGGGAAGGTTAGTTAGTAGTTGGATTCAGTTTCAATAAATAGCCCATTCTCCTTTAGAGAATGGGTTGGAAGATTTTTGTTGTAATACATTTTCAGTTTTCATAAATACAATTGAAGATTATGAGCTATGTATTTGTCTATCTTGAATCAATAAAGTGTTTATGAAGTTTACAGTCTAATATATTATTTACTTTTGGCATTACCTAAGGGGGCCCACTTAGGGAACTATCCATACTTTCATTCTGCAAGTTAGAATAGCTGCACTTCCTTTTCATAGAGGTTAATGTGACTATTCCTACAACTGATAGAAACACAAAGCTGTCAACTATTCCTACAGCCACTAGATGCATAATAGTTTTATCTTTCAGTTTTCATTTCCAAGCAAGTTATCTAGTAAAGTTGTTTCCAGTAATTCAAATTCCAGTATAAAGCATCTTAGGAAATCATGCATGTCTGGGAAAGGTGATTAGTGCATATATTGTGCTGACCCATTTCAAGTTTACATCCCTAGGTTGATGATTAAATGAGGTTCTTTAGTAGGTTATGACTGCTGGTTGTGATGTTCAAATCCATGAGTAGAGGAATTCATGTTCCTAGTTATTAAGCTGATTAAAGAACACTACATTTTTGGTGCCATTGCTAGGGATGGTGTCAAACTAAGGACCTATTACAGGCATGCTAGTAGAGAGTTAAATTTCATTCCAAGTATTTAGTTTAGAATTCTACATTCCAACATTTTCATAGTTAGTTCACTTTTTACTGTATGCATAGAAGAAGAGACTAATTTGGAAGATTCCTTCCTGGAAGAATATATATTGAAGAGATTGAACCAGACCTTTTCCAAGAAGACCCATATCTTGATGTTGACCAAGATTTAGTTACCTCATATTCTTCCTCAAAGCTAAGATTTAACCTGTTTGAAGAGCCAGATGACCTTAACCCACTTGTTCAACATCTGAATAATCTGCAAACTTCTAACAACCAGAACCCATCAAATAATCCACTTGTCCTCATCATTTATTAGCCATAAGCTAATCTAGGGGCACCACCAAGAATGGCAACTTCTACTTTTCCATTTCCAATTCCTGACCTACATGACAATAATAACCTCAAGAACATCCCTGCCTCATTACTTCCAAATTTCTATGACTTATTATTGAGGACCCTCATACCTTCTTGTTTGAATTTGACATCCTTGGCAGAAGCTATGGCTATACAACCTCAACACACATGCTAAAGTTGTTTCCCTCCACTCTAAAAGAGTCAGCCTTGAGGTTGTTCATGGGATTGGGAAGCAATGTAGCTACCACTTGGGATGTAATGAAGGATTTTTTCTTGAGAAAATATAAAGAATATTGTAGAGGAAATGATATGAGAGGAGATGACATCTTCAAAATGTCACAAAAGGAGGATGAAACCTTGGAGGATTATGTGTCAAGGTTTTTGTTCAGTGTGTAGAAGAATACTCAACATGAGTTGAATGAGGAATCTCAAAAACTTCTCTTCCTAAGAGGAGTTAATGATACTTGCATGGAGGAACTAGACCTCATGGTAGGGGTGATGTCACCCAAAGTGATTGGGATGATATCTAGAAAATCTATCTCAATTACTCTAGAGCAGCTATAAAGAAGGGAAGGGGGTTTAAACCCTCTGCTATAAAAGGAAGTGGCTCTGGTGTATCTAAGGGGGAGATAACTAATCTCTTGTCTAACTTCAAGCAGGATATCATCAATGATGTAGCTACTCAACTGGACACTATGCAAGCTAGAAGGAAGAAAGAGGAAGTTGAGGCAATGCTAGCTGAATATTGCCCTCACTGTAGAGAAAGAAAAGACTACAGATGCAAAGCAGTGGCCAATTTGGAGGTGCAACATCTTCCTACTGAGTTCAAAACCATTGAAGGAGAGGAAGAAGTGTTCTTTGTTGCTCAGTGCAGGCCATGGGCCCTAAGACAAGGTATGCCTCAGGACCCTTTGCAAAATTTTGGTTCATATAATAGTCAATTGTAGAACCAGTACCCTCGAAACTATGGGCCATACTCCCAACCTCAATGGAATAATCCTTGGCCAAATGCTCAGAAAAACCGTTGGCAATCCCCACAAGGGAATTGGCAGTCACCATAGCAAAATTAGTGGCAGCCTCCATAAGGGAACTGGTAGCAGTATAACCAATCGAGGGGAGGCCAACAATGGTCAAATCCACCCACTGGTTTCCTGCAGTAACCCCAACAACAACCCCAACAACAATCAATTATGCCACGTCCTGCAGCTAATCAAAGCCAAAATCCAAAGCCAAGCCAACTGCCTACTCAAGCAACACCCAATCCAAATAACCAATAGTAGCAGCAACAACAAGTCTATTTTATTGACCCTAATCATTAGCCTACCTATGCTCTCAACCTAAATAATATCAACTTACGTTCAGGAACTGTGTTGCCCACACCATCTCCTCCCATAATCTCAGAATTTCCATCTGAGGAGATTGAGCAAGAAGAATATACCAATGACCTAGTCCAACCCAATTAGCCAATTCAGACTCTATCATTACCTAAGGTATCCAATAAACTGTCACCTCCTTTCCCACAAAGATTGGAAGGTGATAATGTGAAAAAACAAGAAGAGCCTACCTTTGACATCCTTGATCAACTAAAGCATATATGTGTGAAAATTCCCTTGTTCCAAGCAATCAAAGAAGTACCTATCTATAGCAAAGCTATTAAGAAGGCATGTTTGAAGAAACCGGGGAGGAAAAAGAAAGACCCTCAAACTGTCCATGTCTTAGGTCAACTCTTTGACTTAATGCTAGGGAAACTTACCATCCCAAAATATTCAGACCCAAGCAACCCTGTTGTGGAGATCAATATTAATGGGGTGCAAATTAAGAATGCTTTAGTAGATCTTGGTGCAGCTATCAATGTCATGAACAAGGACCTGGTTGTAAAACTTAGTATTTTAGACCTAAGGGCTACACCTATAATATTGTAGCTCACTGATAGCTCAACTGTCAAACCTGATGGGGTAGTAGAAGACCTGGTAGTCACTTTGGATTCCTGGGAGTATCCTACTGACTTTATGGTTTTGTCTCCAAAAACATCATTAGGGGGATACCCTATTATACTAGGAAGACCTTGGCTGGTCACTGCTAATGCTTACATTGGCTGCAGGTCGGGTAACATGACAATATCTGATGGGTATAACATAAAGAAGATTATCCTCTATTCTCTAGCCCAACCCCAACTTGAGTCTGGACAGGCTATTTGGCCAGATTTGGTAGAAGAGGAGGGAGTGAACTCCATGGCCAACCTAATGATGATTACCAAAGAGCCTTTCATTGCACAACAAGAAGAGGAAGATATACTATCCAATTTACTATTGAATAAATATTGTACCGAACACCCTCATTGTGAAAAAAATCCATGCTCCTTGTAGACTATTCTTGCTTCGCCTACATCAACTCATTATCCTGTAGCAACTGACTGCTTACACACCTTATTACCCCACAAGGTAGAAATGCCATTTCTACTTGAAGTATCTATGGTTGAGTTAACCGCACAAGTGGAGGTAGCAATAGGAAAAACTATGAGTATCAACAAAAACCTCACCAGTGAGCAACAATAATCTATGGTCAAAATGCTTGCTAAACATAAGTCTTCTTTTGCTTGGGAATATGATGATATGAAGGGATTAGATCCAAAACTCTACACACATCACATATTCATTAATAGTGAGTTCAGACCTGTCAGACAGCCTCAAAGAAGAATCGACCCAGCCTTGAGAGAAATTGTTAAATAAGAGTTGTAGAAAATGTTAACAACTAGCTTTATGTACCCAATCTCGGATAGTCATTGGGTCTCCCCATTGGTTATTGTTCCTAAGAAAGGAGGAAAACAGCGAGTATGTGTAGATTATAGAGAGCTCAACTTGGCAACAAAGAAAGATTACTTTCCTCTTCCCTTCATTGATCAGGTTCTAGATAATTTATTTGGGAGAAAATATTTCTCATTCCTTGATGGCTTCAGTCGATACAATCAAATCAAGATTGCTCCATAAGACTAGGAAAAGACCACTTTTACATGCCCTTGGGGAATGTTTTCCTATTCAGTTTTACCTTTTCATCTTTGTAATGCACCTGCAACTTTTCAGAGAGCAGTAATAAGTATTTTCTCAGACATCTCATATGACTGCATGGAGATATACATGGATGACTTTACTATTTATGGTGAAACACTTGAGGAAGCTCAAGCCAACCTGAAGAAGGTACTACAGAGGTGTGAAGATCATAACCTATCACTAAATAGTCAAAAGTGCTTTGTGATGATGCAAGAAGGAATAGTGCTTGGTCACTATATTTATGCTGTAGGAATACAGGTTGATCCTTCTAAGATTGAAGTCATCTCTAATCTACCCTTTCCTACCAAGAAAAAGGAATTGAGAAGATTTCTAGGACATGCTGGATATTATAGAAGATTCATCAAAGACTTCAACCAAATAGTAGGCCCTCTATACAATTTGCTAAAGAAAGATGCAGATTTTGCTTGGATGAAGGAATGTGAAAAAGAATTCCTTAATCTGAAAATTTCCCTTACACAAGCACCTATTTTGAAGGGACCTGATTGGTCGCTTCCATTCCATATTCATATTGATGCATTAGATTATGCCATTGGTGCTGTATTAGGACAAAAGGGTGGTTCAACTAAACATGCACTCTACTACATAAGCAAAAATCTACAGGGGGCTGAACTAAACTACATTGTTACAGAGAAAGAAATGTTGGCAATCATCTATGCCCTCAATAAATTCAGGCATTGCATCACAGGTTATCTGATATTTGTCCATATTAATCATGTAGCAATCAGGTATCTCATGAACAAAAGCTCAATAGCAAGAAGTTTGGCAAGGTGGTTGTTGCTGATGTAGGAATTTGATATTACAATTGTGGACAAGCCAGGTAAAGCCAATGTGGTTGCTGATTTCCTATCTAGAATTCAAAGGAAAGATGCTTCTACACTTATTGAGGATTCCTTCCCTGATGAAAATTTCTTTTCCATCAAATTTATTCACCCATGGTATGCAGATATAGCAAATTATCTGGCTGCAGGAAGAAATCCTCCTTAATTCTCCCCTAAGAAAAAGAGATTATTGGTAGAGAAAAGTTTTAACTTTTCTTGGATTGCAGATTGCATGTTTTATATAGGGCCAGATCAAGTTATGAGGAGATGTGTACGAGAGGAAGATACTCATGATATACTACATGCAAGCCATGATGAATCATGTGGTGGACATTTTGCTACAAAAAGGACAGCGATGAAAATCTTAAATACTGGCTACTATTGGCCAACTCTGCATAAAGATGCAACCAAATACACCAGAAGATGTGACAGATGCCAAAGGATGGGAAGACCAACTAAATCAAATGAGATGCCTCTATTTCCACAAGTTATTGTTACACCCTTCGACAAATGGGGACTGGATTTTGTAGGACCAATTGATCCGCCTTCAAATGGTAAGTCCTACATCCTTGTATGCACAGATTATGTGACAAAATGGGTAGAAGCTAAGCCTATGAAGCATGCTAGGGATAATAAAGTAGCAGAATTCCTTTATGAGGAAATATCCACCAGGTTTGGTGTCCCTAGGGAAATAGTGACAGATCAAGGAGCACAGTTTACATCTATACTGATTACAACCCTAGTAAATGAATATAACATAAGGCACAAAAAATAAAATCCTTATCATCCACAAGCTAATGGCCAAGTAGAGACCACCAATAGGGACATAGAGGCAATTTTGACTAAAATTGTAGATTTGCATGGAAAAGACTAGGCTATAAGGTTACTAGAAGCTATATGGGCCTACCGAACTACATGGAAGAATACTATAGGATATACACCTTTTGAAATGGTGTATGGTAAAACAGCTGTGATGCCAATAGAGTTTGAACATAAGACTCTCATAACAACATTAGAGATGAACATGGACATAACAACTGCACAAAAGGAAAGAGTCATACAACTCAATGCCTTGGATGAGCTCCGAAAGAATTCCCTATAGCACACTGAGATAATACAAAAGCAGTGAATAAGGTGGCATGATAAGTACATCAAGGAGAAGAAATTCAAAGCAGGAGATTGGGCTCTGCTTTATGACTCATGGTATAAGGACAGTCAAAGAAAACTGCAAACTAGATGGTTGGGTCCATATGAGATAGAAGAAGTATTCACAAATGGTGTTGGACAATTGAGGACCATTGATGAGGTCCGATTCAAGCCATTATTCAATGGGCATCGCCTAAAGCTCTGCTATAAGCCCATTGACAGGGAATAATTTTTGAGCTAGTTCAAATTAGTGCAAGAGGCCATTGATCCTGTAGGAAAAGGAATTGAGTCTTGACTCAATTCCATGGGCATGCATAAAAGTACATGCAACTTTCATTAAAAAGGGGTCATCCATTGGATCCCCATTCAATTCAATCACTTCATCCGCAATCCGCAATCCATACAATCACACTCTTACCGCCATATCATCGACCTGTCATTCTCCATATCATCCACATTTCTTCGTATCACATATTGCAATGAAGAGGGAGGTTAGATTAGGTAATTACGACGATTCTATCCAGGTGAGCTCCACTTCACTTTAAGATTGCTTAAGTTGCTTTATTTATTACATTTAATTTAGTATTGATTAGTGCAAACAAATTTCCTATATGGTTGCCATTTCCTTTTGCTTCTCTGCACGATTGAGCACGTTTCTCTATGTCATAACTATCCACCATGTCATTATTGCCGCTGCCACAAGCTTTTTCATGTCAGTTCTCACGAACCCTAGATATTTGAAATTTACAATTCAAGATCAAACAATATTTATTTTTGCAATAATAAACCTAAATGTATTTCATTTATCCATGAATACTTTCTCCTTCCATAATTTTGCATGTTCGACTTTCTTTTCCTATTTTTCTACAACTTTTGAAGAGTGGTTCAAAAGTTTCAGTTGAGGGGAGAGGTAGAGTGCTGTAGAATTGGGTTGTAGGAAGTTCATTGGTTGGTTTACAGGAAGTTCAGTTTGGAAAAGCCAGCTGAGCATTGCTTAAAGCATTAAAATTACAGAGAACTAAGGAGACGGGAGGTCAGCTGATTCGACACGAGCCTACAGACCATAACATCCTATTGTAGAATGTGCTGCATGTGCCGCCATTCAAGCAATATGGGTGGCTCAATTAATTCCTGAAGCTTAGAGATTTTGATGTAGACATTGCAGAGGAGTTCACAAGGAGATTTCAAGAAGGGGAAGCAAAAGTTAGAGGTATAAGGGTGAATGCATCAATTGACAAAATTACAGAGATAACGGGATTACCTCAAGTCGGAGAGCCATTTTATAGAGGAAGGGATGCAAAGAGTGCCAAGGCAGAGTTTACTCAGCCGAATGACCCTCCTCTATGGGTAGATAAGCAAGGTGCACAAAGGATGAGTCTGCCATAGGACTGGGTGTCACAGGCGGGATATATAATCAAATACATAACTTGTGAAGGTAGGTTTTCAGTCCTGCATTCTCATCACTTCAAAATTTTGTCTCATTTATGCCATGGATTGTTGATGAATATTCTTGACTTCCTTTACAATTTGCTATCCAATAGTGCTGCTGAATTTAAAAAGGGTAGGGTTAACTCCGTATCTCACCACTGCCTTATTAAATTACACTTTGAAAAATTTGTTCAAGATACATCAAGGATGACCTAGGAGGAATTCATTGTCAATTTCAACCCTAAAATTCAAAATGTTGGACCTAGAGGAGAACCTCTTACCTTCAAGTAACAAACCTCCCAGTCATTAGGCCAGAACTTTGCTGCTATGTCCCCTACTTAGGAATCATCCAATTCACAGGATGACATTCCTCTTTTTGAAAAAAATTCCAAGCAACCGGCACAAACCCCTATCAAAAATCCCGAGCCTACTTCCAAAGATAAGAAAGGGAAGCCACCCATTGTGGAAACCCCTAAACCTATAAAAAGAAAGCAAAAGGAAAACTTCTCTAATCCTATAGAAAAACCCTCCAAAAGGCATAAGACAATTGCTACTACCATAAGGAGGAGCTCTAGACTCTAGAACCAGGCAACCCACCAATCACTTGATGCTACTCTAGCCGCACCACCAACTTCAGACCCTTCCAGTCCTATACTGGGAGAAGAAGAACCTATTGCTAAGGAGGATGTGAGTACACCTGAAGGAGTTGGCCTAGATGAATTAGCTACCATTGCAGAGCAACTGCACGAAGGAATGGGATGTGTTGAAAAGGAGGAGGTAAAAGTTGTGTTTCCATCAGAAAAAGAGGGTGAAAGCATTGACATGATTGATGAGATTCCTGCTACTCAGGAAGAACAGAAGGTTGGCAATAGGATGGTAATTCAAGACAGGAAAACTCTGAACAATCAAATAATACAGAGGTAATTGGAGAAGAAGAACAAGCAAAAGTGGATGTAACTGAAGAAATACAGGGGTCACCTGTAGTAAATTATAATCATAGGCCTCTGCTCCATGTCACGAACTTTGCTATAGGAATGACATGTTTTGAAGAACTCCAACATCAATAGACTACTTTTGCACTTGAAATTGAGAGATTACAAAGGATAATCCAGAACAAGAATTTGGAAATTGCTAACTTAAATGACACTCTCAACCAGGTGGTAGAGCTTATTCCACGACTGATGCAATTTCGAGCACCTTCACCTGTCTATGCAATGTACCTCAAGGAGATGTATTTGGACTTCCAACTGATTAGAGTCTGGAAAGGTAAAAAATCTTCTTTAGATACCCCAGAAGAATTTTATGAAGCATAAAGAGATTCACCTCTGCACATCAGGAACCTCTTGGGTGAATTTTATCTGCAGAACTTGGCTATACGCTAGGATAAGGAATGCAACCCCTTATGTTATGTTGTTGATATTCATATCAATGCTTTGATCTCCTGGATCACCAGTGAGATAAGCAGGGGGGAACAATTTGATAGTCATAAGCATGATGAAATCAATATGCCATTAGCTGTGAGGAATGAATCTAGAAATGGAATGGGTATTTACTTTGATTGGAAGAAATTGTGGAGAGATGAAAGAGACAGGCCACTGATTGAGCCTTTGAGACAAGAGGTATTTTCTTAGTATTCCTAAATTATAAACAATGATCTTGATGCTGCAACCCTACACATTCAAACCAAATGGGAACAACTTCCATTTCAATTAAAAAGGGCAGAACCACACACTCCCAATACCTTGTATGCAGCAACCAGAAGGGCAGAAAGATACATGAGGAATTCCAAGACAAAAAGGGAGAATTGGTTTCCCTTGGTTATGCAACTGCCTATTCTCCTATGGCCATTATTGGCTATACAGGGGGACAACAACATATATAATAGGAGTTCCGAGGATAACAGATGGAAAAGGCTAGAGGCAATGTGAGCTCACTTCTAGAGTTTCCAACATGGAGAGTGTGGACAACAACAAAATGCTGATTTGATAGAATTTGCAAGAAGAAGAAATGCTAGACTTGCTGAAGGGCCCAACAAGTAGATGGTTGAGGAGAATGATGAGCCAAGTTTTTGGCACATTTAGATCATACTTTTACAAACACTTTTCTCCTTTTTATTATGCTAAAAAAAACATTTAGGTGCTGATTATGGGACAAGACATGAACTTTTTATGCTTAATGGGTAAGTGCACAAAGATGGTTCCCAAAAAGGGGACTTAAGAGGACAACTTTTTTCTGAAATCAGGAAATACTGACCTTGAACGTGAAATTGAGGATACTTAGACTCAAAATTTTGAGATGGAAGAAAAAGAAGGATTCAAGTGCTTTGACTCTAATTTCTAAACTACTAATTAATTTTGAAAATGGTTGAGATTAAGGGGTTCAAATGAGGGACGTACACAAATTGGTGTTGTTTTTTTCAGAAAAACATAACATAGCAACTCTTGTATGACCCTCGTATGGTGAATTTTTTTTTAGTATTTCTAAAATCGCAACGGTCAAAAGTTAGCTAACATTATGTAGTTGATGCATGATTTTTTTGATAATTTTTTAATGAATATTTGATTTTTTACTAATTTGCGAAGTGGACATATCCTGAATTTTCTTTTTTGGCCGTGCTACCCCTACAAATTTTGGAAACTAATTGATTTGTTTTTTTTTAATTTTTAAATTTTGTAGAATGGAGTCTAGTTTCTAAAAATGTAATTTATTTGAAAAATTGATGAACGGTTAATTTATAACAAAAAAAATACCAAACACTGCTTTTTGGCAAAAAAAAGACATAGATAAAATAAATTATGGATGAAAGACTTAACATTTTCAGAAAGTGAAAAAAATTACATCGTTGGATAGCTAAGAGATAACCCAACATTACCCATGTGTTTGTTTTTTTTGATATTGAACCACATGCAATCTTGACGGTGAGCACGAACTCAATTATGAAAAATATGGTGGATTTTTTAAAAACACATCTCTGGTCGTTGGGAATGCCCTCCAATCCTTTGGGTTGGTATTCCAAGGAAAATACCAAGCCTAAGGCTTGGGAATCCCCAAATCAAGATATAACGCGTGCGTGTTATAATGTGCTTGTGTTATATCTGACTTTTGACATGGTTTTTGCTTCTGCGGGTAACATGTCAACTAATATAACACGTGCACATTATAATGCGCTCACGTTATATCTCACTTTTGACATGGTTTTTGTTGCTGCGGGTAACATGTCAACTAACACATAACACGAGCACGTTATAACACACTCGCGTTATGTCTTACTTTATGTTAAATGCCAATATATTAATGTATGCTGATATATTTTTATGTACATGTATGTATGTATGCTTGTATGGATGTAAGATTATATGTACATATGTATTATGCTTGTATGTATGTATTTAGACGAAGGGAGAATTTAGAGAGAGTCTAGAGAGATGGAGAGGGGGTGGAAGTGAGAGTTTAAGAGAGAGGGAGTGGGAGAGAAGGGGTTGGAGTGAGGGGGACTTAGCTAGGTAGGGTGGGAGGGATAGAGGGAGGGAGAGAGAGAGAGAGGGGGGTGGGAGAGAGAGAATTGAGGGAGAGGGAGAGAGACAGAGACAGAGAGAAAGATGGATTTATGTAGGTAGGGTGCCAAAGGAGAGACTTGAGAGTGTGAGGGGGTGAGAGGGAGAGACTTGAGAGATAGGTAGTGAGATGGAGTGTGAGAGAGATGGAGTGGGAGAGAGAGGGAGTGTGAGTGAGAGACCTGAGAGAGGGAGAGGGTGTGAGAGGGAGTGACTTGATAGAGGTAGAGAAAGAGGGGGGTGGAGTGAGAGGGACTTATCTAGGTAGGGTTGGAGGGATAGATAGAGAGAGGGGAGAGAGACAAAGAGAGAGTTACCTAGGTAGGTTGCCAGAGGGAGAGACCTTAGAGAGAGAGAGAGGGTGGGAGGAAGAGACATGAGAGAGAGGGAGAGAGAGGTAGTGGGAGAGAGTGGGATGGAGTGGGAGGGACATAAAGAGATATGGATAGATGGAGTGAGAGAGGGTGGTAGGGATTGATTGAACAAGAGGTATAC
>CM021109.1:605951165-606139067 GCA_007115665.2 Sequoiadendron giganteum | reverse complement strand
AAGTATTCCTCAAAATAAAATAAAAAATGGAATTTAAAAACCTACTATACCACACAAAATTCCATAGTTGCATAGCTAATGGCTGACCCTCCTTATCCAATTGTGTAGTTCCTAATTCCTTTGGCCACATTCCTAGTTCTTGCCCATAGTATAGTATCATGTGCATGAGATGGAAATAGTGTTTAAAATGCAATATGGGGTATCCATTCTTGATGGCCATTAGCCCTAAGTTAATCTCCTTCATAATATATGAAGCATAGTCAAAGGGTCTTTCATTATGGTACTATATATCAACAAAAATTACCATTGGCCTTATAAACATGAATTCATAAGCTTTTGTTCCTATAACTAGGCATACTGAGAAGTAGATATATTTCAAGTAGGGCTCGAATAAATCAACATGAAAAGGAAGCCCTTCATCATTCTCAAGCGAAACAAAATCTCCATATTTCTTAAGCCTATGTAAAGCTAACCTCCATCCTTTATAATTTGTATTCATTTGCCAATATTCTTTCTCGAAATGCTTGTGTACTATGGTTACATCACATGAATCATATAGGTTGAAATATTCACCAAGAGCTCCGTCTTAGAAACATGTATGAAAGGATTACCCTTTAGGTTTCAAATAGCTTTAAGGTTTGGGATATAATGTTTGGCAGGAAGTTTTATAAGTTCAACATTCACGAAGACATTTGGAACAACCAATTTTCCTAAATTGTAATTGCAGGGGTTGTACATTGGTTCAAATCTATTTCTCCAACAATAATGAAATATAAATAATTCATATCCCCTAATAGGAGTTTATACATCACCTATATGTTTACATTTATCTTCTAATTTCTCTACATCGACCCTCAATTGTGTAGACCTTCTAGCTTTCAGCCATGAACCAAGTAATTGGTCAATGAGCTCTTGGTTTAATTTTCATTTCAATTTTGGGCCTATCTCAGTTTTTTGCTTATTACTTTTGGACTGGCTACTCTCACCTTTTTGCTTCATACCTTTCATTTTTAGATAACTCAAACCTTGCATTTCGAAACTTCACAAGGTGGTTGAATTGAATTGCAAGTTATCAATTGTATAAATACTTGAATGTGCTTACTTGTTTATTGTTGGTTGAACTAAATTCATTGACTTCTGCTTGATTGCTCGTCCTTCCTGTTGCGATTTCTAAAAATTCTTCTGGCTCAATCTTTTCCCAATTATAATTTACATAAGATTCATTTGTGCAACCATTAATTTCCACACTGGAAATGAATGCATCGATATTTTCAAAATTAAAAATGTCAAAGAGACACAAAAGGTTGCATCAACGAGACCCTTCTGACCTCAGACCAATTTTTGTTCTTCATTTGGTGCCATCTTTGTTTATCCATGCATAACTGATTTCCAAGACACAACTGAATGTGTTTTCAACATGAAGTGTCCCTTTAGTTCCCAGTATTTAGTTGGGAACACAACCAAACATTCTTACCAATATTATACAACTGCCCCTCTCCTCACTTTTCAAGTTTTTTTATTTTGGGGAGAAAATCATAAGGTTTTCCCATTGTCAAGGTGGTTTGAACCATTTGAAATCTGTTTAATCATCACCTAGTGTCTTTTCGACAAACTATGATCATTCCATGTTAGTGTTGGGTTGACATGTACTATCGCTGAGAGAATATAATTTTTTTCCTACCCACTTGGTCTCCTCGATGCATCTCTTCTACTGCTTCATTCATTAGGATAAGTTTGTGAGACTTCCTCTGAAAATCATTCTCATCGGTGTAACGCTCATAGTCAGAGAGATCTGAGGGACTCAATCTGATCATACATGTCTCTCCAACACAATAGTCCTCTTATTTTATTAGTGAGAGTATATGTGTTTTTTACGGATGAAGTCTCTATCAGTGTGAATTTTGAGCTCGACATGACTTGGGAACTTTGCTCTGATTAATTTGGTCATGTTGATAGGCTTTTATTAGTAACACAATAGGCATTGTCTTCATGATGATGTACTCATCTTATCTTCATGGTCCTTGATTGTTGTGACCTGATTTATGTCTTCTTGATATTGCAGAAAATGTTCAAATAAAGGGTTTTATGCTTTTGATCAGAAAGATACACATATGACAATGTTCCAAACATGTACCAAATATTCATGACATGAGAAGCAACTCTAATAATTTTTTACTCATCTAGAAGTGACAATGGAGCTGGATGATGAAATGACAAATGGTAATAAAAAGTAAAGAGGGAACTTGTAGAACAAGCAATAAAATTATATAAGACAAATAGATATTAGAGAGACCAACCTTTTTTATGACAAGAATTAGTTTCCTTGTAGGTTTTCTCAATTGTGATAAAGGAAATTTTTGTATGCACAAGGCCATACTTATGGGATCATGCGATATGAAATGGATCTTAGCACAAAAATTCTAACAATTTGAATTAATCATAAAATTAGAGCGTGGTAAGATTTGGTGGGGATTAGGAGATATGTAGGTGCGGGTTGATGAAAATGTCAGATTTTTCCAATCCTAATAGTGGCTTTGACTGGGGATAAATGAGTGTGAGATCATTGCAAGAATCTAGAGTAATCTATAGGAATCAAATCATGGATGGAAGATGGAATGACATGAGAACCTAAAACTACTGTGCATGGAAATCATATATTTCGATAAGTACCTCAAACAATTTCCATGCATTGGCAATTCTTGACCTTCTCCTAGAGTACCGTGCATGGAATTTATTTTTAAGAGGCTTGTTAAGCATTGTCCATGCACTGGAAATCTTCAATCCTCTTTGTGATCCTCAAGAAAAGAAGTTTTTAAAGAACTGTTCATGTACTAGCCATTCTTGTTCCTCTCTTGTCATGTTCTGGAGGTAATGTGTCACCAAAAAAATTATACCTTTGAAGAAATGGATAATTTTGTGCCTATTTTGGTCCTACTTTAGGTCCCCTTTCATCAATAATCACCCTAAAATAGCATTTATAGGCCCCTAGGGTTCGTTATTTTTGAATTTGTGGCCTATATTACCTAAGGAATTATGCAAGCACTCAAAAACAACATCAAAAATATTCAAATATCACTAATCCCACTTGAAAATTCCTTGGTGGGACTAGGTTGCCCAAGTTGGCAACCTATTCCTTTTTAAGGATTTTTGCATTTTTAAGCAGGAAAATGTCTATCTTGCAAAACATTATTTATGGGAATCAGCCTCTTAGGTTAAAATTACTGAAAATTAGGGATTTTTTCTTATAAATACATGCTTTTAGGTCATTTTTCTCTCTCTTTTTGTCATTTTTCACAAGCAACTTCAAGAATCAAGTGCAAAAAATATTTCTCAAGAAGTTTCATAGCTCTTTCACAGTAATGTTGAAGCTTTTGGAGAACAAACTATGGATTTTTCAAGTCTTCAAGATCACTTCCCATTCAAGATCTCACATTGTCCAAGGTTGAACATGGATTCCTATGTAGCATCATGGAGAAATCGAGGTTGACGAGGTGCAACTAGCCACCAAATCACACCTAAAGACTATTCTCAAAGTGACTCCATCTTCCATTTTCAGCCCACCTTCAAAATTTGAGGTTTTCATCCCATTTGAATTCCTTTTACATTAATTTATAATGTTGTACAATTTTTTGGATTGAACTCTTGCATCATTCAAATCTCTTGCATGCATCTTATTCTCGCACAATAGAATAGGGTTTTTACTTATTTCAAGTTTTCCTAGTTCTAGACACACTTAGGGCTAAGGTTTGTGCATATTTTCTATCTCCTTGCTAGTTTAAATAAAAACTAGGGGTTTGACCAAGGAAAACCCCACATTATAGGTCTGAGTTCAAATTCCAGCGGGGAAACAAAGTGTAGACTGTAGGCCTCAACATCTACTTTCAATTTTCTAGAAAAGATGAAAGAAAATAGGTCACCAATAGAGGCGACCTAGTCCCACCATAGTTTTCTACCAAATATTTTTCCAGATTAGAGTACCCAATTGGTTGAAATGGAGTTTGAAGCAGTTTTCCAGAAAAGGGACTAGATCGTCCAACATGGCATAAGTTTCCTAGTGGGCTCAAAACTCAGATTTTTTAGATTTCTTGAGGCTTCCACAACTCCCTCTTAGGTTTACAATAGTTTCTAGGTGCACTCATCTCATTTATTAGATTATATTGCTTTGTATAGTCCTTAATTTGTATTTTTTGCATTCCATCATGTGTTTTCTAGCAATATAGATTTCATTATATTGCATGTAATAGTTAGCTTTACTCACAAGATTACAAAATTTAACATTCCATCATAATCGCTTTCAACATTATTTCATTCCTTACAATTGAATGAATCACAAGATTTATGCTACCCACAAGGGGAAATTCTCTTCCTTCTAGGTGAAAACCCTAGAAAGTTGTAGGGGATCCATCCCCTTATCATCTCAAAAGCATAAAATTTTGTGGTTCATTTTGATGAACATAGATTTGGACACATCTTTCTTCTGATTTAGTCTACATTTGCATCTTAGGAAAAAGACTCATTTTTGCTTTATTTCCTAACATAAGAGAGAAATTTTGCATATACCATATAGTGTTGCACATTATATTCTAGAACACTACATTTTTCATCGGAAACACCAAAAAAACCCAAAAATACCCATACTGGGACTAAGTCGCCACCTTAGGCAACGTATCCCAGTACACATTTTTCACCACTAATTTTTGAATTTAGTTTCCAATTCCCGCACTTTCTCTTTGTTACACTTGATGCTTTGTTTTAGTTTAGTTACTTTATGTTATTTGGTTTTCATTAGATTAAAAATATTTTATTACAATGGCATTTATGAGTAGCATTACATCTTTAAAATTTACATTTTTTTCTTTAGTTCCTAGTTCTTTTAAAGGAAATTTAGTACAACATGAAAAAAAAACATAGCAACATCACATGAAATGATGCACACACTTCTTCACTTTAGTAAAACTATATCATATAAACCTTTTAGTAGGGATTATTTGGATAAGTTAGATGAAGCCCTTTACGGCTTCCTCTCACTAAGTTCATCCACTAAGGCTTGCGATGATAAAGTCAAAACCACTCCTCCATGTCTTCCAAACCTTTTAGTTGTGATGATATGGGAATGTTAGATGAAGTTCTTCAAGATTTCATCTCACCTAACTCATCCACTATGGTTTGTTGTGAACAACCCAAAACAAAAGATGTCAATGTCATCCAACCTCAACTTGTTATCTACCCACCTTCCCATAAAGCTCCAACCCCATCCCCACTTGAATTTACCCTTTTTCCCACGTAAGAATGATTTTGTTTCCCATACTCATTATACTTGCAATAACCCACATCCCTAGCAACAAAATCCCTCAAAATCCCAACCATTTCCCAACCCCATCTTACTTGTGGCTCCTCATTTAAACTCACAACTTAGGGAGTATGATTTGGTTGAACAACTTAAGAACACTCCCGCCAAGATATCCCTTTGGGATCTCCTTTAGAATTCCCCTAACTATCATTCTATCATTCAAAAAACATTGCAACATATAGTGGTACCTCCTAGTATAAATGATAATGATGTGGCAGCTCTCTTACACAACATGAACACAACTCATGTGGAAATTACTTTCTATGAGCTTGAGCTCCCTCCATTAGAATTAAGAAAAAAAACTGAAGTCTTTATGATAGTAGCCCAATATGATTCGATAGATATTAAAAGGACCCTCATTGAAAATGGCTCTACCCTAAATGTGTGTTGTGCAAATCTTCTTGATAGGTTACATGTGGATAGATTACAAATCCAATTTTATTCCATATCCATTAGAGGATTTGACAATTTTACAAAGAAACCCCTTAATGTCATCACCTTACCAATTACTGTCGAAATTGTTATGTTGCAAACTCCTATTCATGTCACACCCTATGTACTTTCTTATAATATCCACTTGGGAGGACCATGGATACATGAGATGCATGTGGTACCCTCGACCCTTCATCACAAAATGAAATATGTCTATAATAATTTTTTTTTATCAAATTGACATAGACCCCAAGCCTGTGAATTTTTTACAGCTTGAAAAAGGAACATTGATTCCTCTCAACACCTTAATTCCTACCTCCAATATTGCCCCTTTTGAGAACAATCAACTATAAGATAAATCTAAGTTTAATTTACTTGGTGATGATTGGGGATATTTAGAGATAACACCTTCCTTTATGGGTGAGTGTATTGTCACACAAAAAGAGGATGGCCAACAAGAGCAATTAATTGTTCTCTCTATCCAATAGGAAAAAAAACCTTCCCACACATCTACCTCATCTCTTTTGGAAGACAATGCAACATATAAAACAAATTTTGATGAGATATATTATCAATGGCCACATAACCCATGAAAAATGGAAAGAATTTATGGATGTGGTTATGATCTTCTGAAAAAATTAGGCTACAATGGTAAGGGATGTGGAAAGCATGAGCAAGGAATTCATGTACCCATTGAACCTAATATGCAAGGAACTAAGATCGGTCTAGGGTTTTCCTTTTCTAAAGCTACAACATCCAATCAACGAACCTCTCTCAACATCAACACTATCACATGCACATCAAGAAATAATCTCATGCTTAAGCATCCTAAATTCCTCAATGTGGATTCTCCCCTATTCTCCTATGTTTCTAATGATGAATCTTTAAAACACTTGTTCGATGCTTCAGATAGGCCTTCTCATTCAAAGATCCATGCATTTTATGCTATGATAGGTTCTAATCTCAACATTCATGACATTCATGACACTCCCACAAGAATGGAACCCTATGATCCTACAATTCCTAAGTCCAATGCTCTCCCTTTAGGAGATACCCTTGATATACCCATGGATGTAGATGATAAAGACAAATTCATTAAAATTGGGAAGTGCTTGGGTGATGAAAAACAAGAGGATCTTGCAACCTTTCTTCATGCCTTTCCTCAACTATTTTCTTTTAAATATTCCAATATGCCTAGAATAGATCCCAAGATAGTTACTCATCACATTTTACTTTTTGAAAATGCTAAGCCCATTCACGAAAAGATATGAAAGATGAACCCTAAGATAGAAATGCATGTTAAAGGTAAACTTAAAAAAATCTTTATGCAGGTTTCATTCGCTCTTTTGGTTATTCTCCTCGGATACCAAACATTTTCACAGTGGCCAAACTCGATAATCATGTTAAGATATGTACAGATTTTAGGGACTTGAATAAATCCTCTCTAAAAGATGAATTTCCTCTTCTTAATATCGATATGATTGTGGATTCCATTGTTGGACTTTCTTTGTTATCCTTTATTGATGGATTTTCTAGGTATTACTAGATCTTCATAAACCCATAAGATAAATACAAGACAACCTTTACATCCACTTGGGGAAAATTTTATTGAGTTATGATGCCTTTTGGTTTAAAGAATGTTGGTGCTACCTATCAACGTGCAATGACCTTTATCTTTCATGATTACATCCATAAAATCTTAGGAGATTAAGTTGACAAAATTCTAGCTAAATCCTTAACAAGACAAGATAATGTGAATGTACTTTGACAAATCTTTGAGTGCATGTGTAAATATAACATGTGCTTAAATCCCAAAAAGTGTGTCTTAGGAGTAGATAGTGGTAAAATTTTAGGGTTTATCATATCTCACAGAGGAATTGAGGTGGACACCAAGAAAATTGACGCTATAATTAATATGCCACCTCCTCGTAACATCTCCTAATTGCGTAAATTACAAGGAAGGATCTAATCCATTCATCATTTTGTTGCATCCTTAGGCAATTGTACATTTTTGTTTACACATATCCTCAAAATGGATGTAAACTTTGATTGGAATGATGATTGTAAATAGGCCTTCTAGAGCTTGAAGAAATACCTTGCAACTCCACCTATTTTACAACTTACTATACCAAACCAGCCTTTCATCCTTTATATAGCTTCTTCTATCCATGCTCTTGTTGCATTGTTTGCTCAAAAAGACACCAAATGCAAAGAGCATATTTTTTATTATATTAGTGGAATGCCCCTAGATTATGAGACTCATTACTCAACAATTGAAAAATAATGTATGGCTCTTTTATTCATTACTATTAAGTTGCAACATTACTTACTCAGCAGAAAAATACATGTAGTGAAAAAAATTTGATCCTCTCATATATATTTTGAACAATAAAAAGGATCCTTCAGGACATCTTGCTAAATGGCCCATGTTGTTAACCGATTTAGACCTTATTTTATCTCTAAAAAGAGAATCAAAGGCCAAGCCTTAACCAACCATTTAGCCGATGCTCCTTCACCTTTAGTGTTACCTACCAATGAATATTTCCTTGATGACAGTGTGTTTATCATAGACCTTCCTACATGGTAATTGTACTTTGATCGATCCAAGTGTCGAATAGGTTTCGATGGTGGAGTTATTTTAATTACACCCCTATGTAATCCTATGCCCTTATCTTATTGCCTCAATTTACTATGTAAAAATAACACAGCCAAGAATGAATTCTTAATCATTGTATTGCATGCTTCTTTATTCATGGGGGTCAAAGATATAAAGATCTATGGTGATTCACAATTAGTTATTAAATAAATCAACGGTCTCTATCAAACTAAACATGATAGACTATCACAATATAAGGATCTCATCCTAACTTTGTTGGAGCTATTTGACTCATTCATCATTGATAAAATCCCTAGAAAATACAACTGCCACGTGGATGTAAATGCTAGTGTGGCCTCTCTTATCTCTTCCATAGATCCTTTTGAAAAAGTTGTCTTTACCATAAATCTCATTATGAAACTCTCCATCACTGAAAAACATAATGATGTCCTTCCCACTTTTCTAGATAATTTATGTGAATGGTATGATGCCATCTATAATTATTTAAAGGATGGTACTACTCCCAAACCTACAACCAAAAATACCCGTATTTGCCTCAAAAAGTTAGCCTCTAAGTACATAATCCTTCCTAATACATTGCATAGAAGATCCTTTGATGGAATTCTTTTGCGATGCCTCAAGGATGTTGAAATACATATTTGCCTTGAACAAGCCCATTCCAACACTTGTGGAGGAAATTTTGGAGGAAAAACCTTAGTGAAAAAGCTCCTTCACATGGGTTATTATTCGAAAAACATGGAAAAAGACTGCTATGCATATATTAAACAATGTGACCAATTCAAAGGACATAGCCATTTGTTCCATGCTCCTGCTTCTGAGCTTTATGAACACATACCTATTTGGCCATTCTTTGTGTGAGGATTGGACTTAATTTGAAAAAATTCACCACTTTCTTCTATTGGACATACGTTTATCCTTACCATTATTGACTGTTTCACAAAATGGGTAAAATCTATTCCCCTTTGATCTACAACTACTGAGGTGATATGTTACTTCTTATTGGAACACATCATTGCTCACTTTGGCCTTCCTTCCACATTACTCTCAAAAAATGGTACACCATTTAAGAACAATGATGTGAACAAGTTTCTCAAGACCTTTTATATTCAACATCAATTTTCAACACCTTACTAACCATAATCTAATGGTCAAGCCAAAAGTACTATTAAAATCCTAGAACAAATCCTTCAGAATATTTTTAACCAAAACCAAAAATATTAGCATACACAATTGTAATATGCGTTATGGCCATATCTCACAAGTGTTAATCCTTAGACATTTAACAAAGGTGATTTAGTTTTATATGAAAACCAACATAATACTACCGCTGATTAGTTTGACAAAGGAAAGTTCATTCCTAATTGGTTAAGCCCCTATGTGGTCAATACAAATGATGGATCTAGCTTGCCGAATGCAACATCACTCCTCTTAAAGACCCAATTAATGTCATGCACTTGCATCGGTATTCTGTCTAATACCTTTTTGGATGGTATGAATTATAAAGAAGTGTTCTTACAACTACTGGATTATATCCTATGGGATTTCTCATTGCTCCATTCTTGAAAAATCATTAATGCATTTGTCCTGAACTCTAAAGTGATTATTTAATTCATTTTGTAATTTCTTTAGTTTTTAATACTATTCAATTTTTCTTCTTATGTATTATTTTATTGAAAATAATTGCATGACATACTCACTCTTTATGTTGTATCTCATTAGAAACTATACTAAGTTTTTAATTTGATCACATAAATCTTGTTAAATCATGTAGACATTAATTAAATAATCCTATTTAATTAATCACATTGATATTTAACATCCACACATTAAATCACAATATGTAACATCAAAATGCATATATATATATACCAAAATTTCTTCTATACATGTCATGTCATAACATACAATGTCACTGAGGACTGTGATTACCAGATCCCTTGAGATCTGGTACTCATACTATATCAGTAGTAGGATGATGGGAGATGGGTGTGGGTGATCGTGATCACGATCCTCCAAATTTGATCATGAACTCCATCCCCTCCATTTGCGTGAGTGTCAATCGCTACTCTCCTGCTATCTAATTCCTCTCTTCTTGGCACTGTGCCACCTGCCTCTCTAGTATCTCCACCTCTGCTAGAGACTGTGATGGCTATGCCTATGGTGGAGCTCTGACTCGGTAGATCTTTCTCCTTTGTCCCTAATATGCTACCTATTGTCTTGCGAAGGGTCTCAACATATGTAGATCTTGTTCCATGATCGATGGGGGCACATAATAAGAGTTCATCTCTTGTTCATTGAAAGATGTTGGCACTATCTCTCCGACCACCTAATGATAGAGCTCATGCTAATCCTCTAAGGGCCCTACAAGATCGAAACAAAATTTAATCAGTACACATCATGATATATATATAGGCATAAAATAATACATCTAAATATAACATACATATATCAAAATTAAATATCATTAGCTATATCTCTGGTGGGATGAGCAATTTCCACCTCATCATGTGTAGGGGGCATGGATGATGTGCTAGCCTCCTCTCAATTGTGAGTGTTGGCACCCACCACTGCTGCTATCCAATATCTAGTCATATGGATGAGTGATACCTCTCTCCACTCATATCAATCCCTAGTTGCTACCTCATCATCCTCACTCCGGGGTGGCTCCTCAAATCTCTCCTCCTCCTCCTCCTGGACACTTTGTGAAAAAAAGGGACACTTTGCGAACTTTTTTTCCAAGATCCTAATTTAACCTAAATATGCATTAAATTCATCCCATAATTAAAAAATCACATAGAAAAGGCTCTTGAATCGACTCACCTCATGTTGTCGCTTGTCGCTAGCTACCTGGTCACATAGCGCATTGAATCTAGTAGGTGTGGATTCATGTGTGCTTGACTTCTTCTCATTCTCTCCTCGTCACTCAAATTCTACAAAAGGTAAATAAACAAGTGACAAGTTACTCTATTTTCATTCCTTCTAACTCTATCTCATTTTACATATATGCACATTTGTACCTTTACCATGTTAGAAATTTTTAGTGTGCTTTTCATTCAAATCAACATACTAGGTGCTAGTGAGCTCCATTTTTTATGCTATTTGTTGCATCAAAATCATGCTTCCACATCCTACATCATCACTCACTTATGATTATGTGGCATGGTACCTAGAAATTCCCTCCGATGTGGCTAGATTTGCTACCTTGACTCCACCTTTGTAAAGTAAGAGGAATCAAGGGGGGCATACATCTACCCTTAAATTTGATCGATAGGAATTAGATAAGAGGATTTTTGGATTTTTAATGGATTTTTTTTGCAAGATATGGTTCCTAAAATTTTTGTTTTGTACATAACTAAACTAGGGGCTTCATTCTCCAACCTTTAAATGAGTATCCTTTTATAGAAAAAAGTGCATTGATTGTTTAGAGTCCTTTAGCTTACATATGCATGTAGAGTCATATGGGTGCTAAAGTGGGGGCTAAATATGTCACCAAAAATTGTATACCTTTGAAGAAAAGGATAATTTTGTGCCCATTTTGGTCCTACTTTAGGCCCCCTTTCATCAATACACGCCCTAAAACAACATTTATAGGCCCCTAAGGTTCGTTATTTTTCATTAAAAGGCCTATATTACCTAAAGAATTATGCAAGCACTGAAAAAAAACATCAAAAATATTCACATATCACTAATCCCACTTCAAAATCCCTTGGTGGGACTAGGTCACCCAAGTTTTTGACCTAGTCCTTTTTAAGGATTTTTGCTTTTTTAACCAAGAAAATTTTTATCTTGCCAAAAATCCCCAATGGGTGTTGGCCTCTTGGGTCAAAATTACTGACAATTAGGTATTATTTCTTATAAATACATGTTTTTAGGTCATTTTTCTCTCTCTTGGTCATTTTTAGAAGCAACTTAAAGAATCAATTGCAAAACATCTCCCTCAAGAAGTTTCATATCTCTTTCATAGCAAAGATGAATCTTTTGGACAACAAACTAAGGATTTTGCAAGTCTTCAAGCTCAATTCCCATTCAAGATCTGACATTTCCAAAGGTTGAACATGGATTCCTATGGTGAATCATGGAAAAATCTAGGTTGAGGAGATGCACCTAGCTACCAAGTCACACCTAAAGATTGTTTTCAAAGTGACTCCATCTTCCATTTTTAGCCCACCTTCAGATTTGAGGTTTGCATCCCATTTTCATTCCTTTTAGATTCATTTGTAATGTTGTAGGGTTTCTTGGATTGAAGTCTTGCATCATTCAAATCTCTTGCATGCATCTTATTTTAGCACAATAGAATAGGGTTTTTTCTTATTTCAGGTTTTCATAGTTCTAGACACACTTAGGGATAGGGTTTATGTATATTTTCTATCTCCTTGCAAGTTTAAATACAAACTAGGGGTTTCACCAAGGAAAAACCCACATTAGAAACTAAGATATACTTTGTTTTGGAGGTGATTTTTTTAGTTTTGAGTTTGGATTCCAATGGGGAAGAAAAGTGCAGACCGTAGACCTTAGCATACAATTTTAGTTTTCCAAAAAATTTGAAAGGGTCTAGATTGCCAACACTGGTGACCTAGTCTCACCAGAGGTTTTAGCCAAATATTTTTGCAGATTTGATTACCCAGTTGGCCGGAATGGACTCTGAAGTAGTTTTTCGAAAAAGGGACTAGGTAACCCAACTTGGCATAAGTGTCCCAGTGCAATCAAAACTCAGATTTTTTAGATTTATCGAGGCTTCCACAACTCCTTGTTTGATCTAAAAGAGTTTCTAGGTGTACTCATCTGATTTATTAGATTATATTTCTTTGTATAGTCCTTATTTTTTCTTTGTTGCATTACATCATGTGTTTTCTATCAATTTAGATTTCATTAGATTGCATGTAATAGTTAGCTTTACTCACAATATTAAAAAATTTAACATTCCATCATAAGCACATCCAACCCTATTTCATTCCTTACAATTGAATGAATCACAATATTTATGCTACCCACAAGGGGACATCCTCTTCCTTCTAGGTGAAAACCCTAGAAAGTTGTAGGGGATCTATCCCCTTGTTATCTCAAAAGCATAAATTTTGTGGTTCAGGTAATGTCAATCTTCACCATATTTACAAACAATGACAAAAGGTCCTAACCACAGGGCTTTCAATTTCCCATGCTTACCTTTGTCTTGACTCCTAGCACTCCACATGAGAACTATTTCATCCACTTCAAACTTTCAATTTTCAGCCCTTTTCTCATGTAGGTATTTCATTTATAATTATTTCTTCTTATTGTGTTGTTGACCTTAGTTCCTGACCTCATTAAGCTCCATTAAATCTTCTATCATTTCCTCCATAGGTTCAAGAATGTCTAAATATTCTTACATGATGAACTTACATAGTGGTATTAAACTATGCAAAGGAAGCCTAACTTGAGTCCCATAAACAAGTTCAAAGGGTAATTTACCAATGGCCCTTTTTAAAGCTATTGTATCTACCCTTTAAGCTAGTCTCACCTTGGAATCCCATGCTTTTTTTTTATTATCTACTATTCTTCTTATGATCTTTAAGATGCTCTTAGTGTTGGATTTATCCTGCCCATTTCCCTATGGGTGGTATGGTGAAGATTATTAGATTAGTATACCATAAGATTGAAAAAATGCCTTGAACTCATCTGACCTAAAACACATCCCATTATCAGTTATAATTCGTACTGGTACTCTGAATTTGGTGATAATGTTCTAAAATAGAAAGTTTGTCACAACCTTACTAGTTTCTTGTTTGGTGGTATATTTTCCACCCATTTTGTGAAGTAATTTGTGGCTACTAATATCCATTTGTGTCCACTAATTTTTTTTGCAATTTTCCCTATGAAATCAATCCCCCATTGGTGAAATGGAGCCTCCACTTGCAAAGTTCTTAAAGGAAATGCTCCTTGATACTTTAATTTTCTAGAAAAAATTTCACATGCTTCATAGTTCCTACTATAATCATATGAATCATTGAAAAAATTAGGCTAATAGTAACCTACCCTTAACACCTTATGTAGAGTAATTTTTTCTGATAAATTCCCTTCACACACTCCTTCATGCATTTCTTTCAAGACATGCCCTACTTGATTTTCATCTAGGCACAACAACATAACACCATCTCTATTTTTCCAATAGAGATCTCCTTTCATGAACACATATTTTGAGGCCTGCAATTTTAGTTTCCTTTTCTTGTTATCATTAAATCCTTCAAGATATTTCAAGTGTTTAAGATAGTACACAATATTAGTGTACCATGGTGCGTGCTCAATACTAGTAATCATGTTGTTTTCATTATTCAAATTGCATAGTTGGGTAGCTTCGATATTTGTTTCAACCATTAATTTGGCTAATATTTGTCCTCTTACAAGCTCAGTGATTTGGAACTCGATGTCAAATTCTTGGATTTTATTTATGCATCTGCACCTATGCGTTGTTGCTTCAGTCTATACAAACACATCTTTTACTGCAAAAATAGGTACACAAGCTATCACCTTTTCTCCCACTAGATATGATCTAAATGCTTTGACAACTTTTACTAATGCATACGCTTATTTTTTCACAATATCATATTTCAATTCTTCATTTTGGAGGGATTTTTTGAAAAAATAAATAGGTTATTCATACCCCTCATCATTTTTCTATAACATTACTATTGCAATGGTGTGATAGGACGCAAATCAAAATATTTGAAAAGGCTTATTCAAATCAAGGGACTTCAATACTGGGGCCTCCTTAATTTCTCTGTTGATGGATATAAATGAATCTATAGTCTTAGTTGTCCAATCAATCTTTGTACCCTTCTTCAACATCTTTGATATTGGCTTCACTATCTCAGCAAAGTTTGACACAAATCTTCTCACAAAATTGATCTTCCCAAAGAAGGACTGGATGGACTTAATTGTCTTAGGAAGATGAATCTTGTCAATGGATTCCACCTTTTTTGATTCAATCATTACTCCTTATTTGAACACTATGTTCCATAATAGTTTCCCTTTTGTGACTACAAAGTGGCACTTTTTTGGATTTAGAGAAATTCCATATTGAATTGCTTTGATGAATATATTTTTTTAGATTCTCAACATGGTCTTCTTCCTTCTTTGAATATGAAATCAAGTCATCCTGGTATAACACCATGATTGCATTAATTAGATCAAAAAACACAACATCCATAGCTCTCTAGAAAGTTGCACCAGCATTTGTGAGTCCAAATGGCATTCTAACATACACATACATTCCCCATGGTGTGGTGAACGATTTTTTTGTATTGCTCTGATTCTTTAACTTTCACTTGCTTATAGCTAGATAATCTATCCATCATGGATAGCAAACCACATCTTGTGATCCTCTACAACATAGCCTCCATGTTTGGGGGAGGGTAGTTGTCCTTAAGACATGATACATTCAAGTTTCAAAAATCAACACAAAGCCTTATATCTCCATTTTTCTTTATGAGAAGCACTAGATTAGAAACCCAAGATGAATGTCTGATAGTTTTGATAAGACCCCCTTCCCTAAGCTTTATAATTTCCTCATGCATTTTAGGTTCTAAGGTAGGATTTATGGGCCTTGATTTTTGTCTAAAAGGCTTTACATCTAGTTTCAATGAGATTTCATGTTGGAAAAAATATTCTTTATAAGCCTTAAGATCATCATAAAACCATGTAAAAACATCCTTATAATTACTTAACAATGCAATCAACATCTTTCAGATTGTAGGGCTTATCCTTTTCCCAATATACATTATCTTTAGTGCCTGTTCAGTGCCTAAGTTAATTTCTTCAATGTCTTCTTTTTTTACTGGTGTTTGTTTCATAAGGGCTTGATCATTTCCATCCAACACCGTCTCGAATGCCACAAGTCCCTTAGGAATTTTATTAGTTTTGAGCTACAAAAATTCCTTTCCAAATATAGTTTTATTTCCATCTACTTCTTTTACAAATGCATTCGAATCAATTTCCTAAGCTTCATAATGATCAATACAATGTAAGAATTTAATTAGATCAGTGTCATCATTAAAAACCTACCAACTATAGGTATTATCAGGGATTGCAGGTCTTGTTTTGAGCTTGACTTGAAAAATTTCTACTAGAGTGATATCATCTTTCTTTAGAGCTACATTCACCAGGAAATTTTCTATTAAATTATTGGACCTATCTATCCATTTAAAAGAGAAAGCATCAAACAATTCAATGGTGTCCCATATAAAATTTTTGTACTACTTTAGCCTTTTATTTTTTGTAGCATACTTTGAAATTACTTGTGAGATAATCAACTCAAAATCTCCAAAAAATAGTCAGTAGTTTAATTTTTTGTTTGACAACCATGCTCAATCCAATCGGTAGGGCTTCATACTCTGCTACACTATTCATGCATTCAAATTTCAATCAGAATGAATATTTGAATGTTGTAACCTTAGGTGAAATTAGAACCACTCTTGATCCATTACCTTCTTTACTGCATGCTCCATCAAAATACATTTTCCATACACCATGCTCATTCTTGGACATATCCCTATTAATTGGATCAATATTCAACAATTCAAGTTGTGAATGTTCTACCCTGAAACCTCCCAATTCCACGTCATAGAAGAAATTCATCTGACATTGATCAACACATTCCATTGTATGGTTCACTCTTGGTTCTCTATATAATTTAACCTCTTCACCATTTATTCGTATTGTGGTATAAGATAAGTCAAATTGCACATTTATTCCCACTGAAGAAGTCCATTGTCCTAATAGAAGCATCCTAAACTGAGGGGGTGTGTCTATTGTAGTTATGTCAATTTTGTATGTTACTTATGGATAAGCAACTAGCTTCACTTCTACATCCTTCATGATTCCTACCACTGGAATAGGCCTACTATCCATAACATAGAATTTACTACTAGTAATGTCTACCCACCTACCAAGTTGTCTCATGACTCCTACTGACATGATGTTAATAACAACTCCTAAATAAATCATGAAATTTCTCACCATTTTTTTGTTTATGGGTAATGTATTAAAAATGGATCCACCTGTGGGGGATTCATTAATGAATCACCAAGACAAAGTTCAGGGACTTTTATATCTCCCTGCCTATTGTTTCTTTTATTCTCCAAGTTTGTATTTGTGTTGGTTCCATTGGATATTAGTTGAATAGTACTATCTCTATATTCATTTATCTTCATCATTTGCAATATTGGCATATACATCTTCACCTAATACAACACTTGTGTGAATTCAAATCAAGAGGTGTTTTCTATTTTGGCAATCTTATTTTGTTCCAATGGATCTCCTTTATTTTATTCTTTCTCCTTTTTATTAGTTTCATCATACTTATGTTTTCTTTTGTGTACCTCCTTGTCTTCTTATTTGGGAACATGTATTTGCTCATTATTATTGAGTTCCTTATTATCTACCTTCTTTGGTTTATCTTGAGTCATTCCTTTTTATTTTACAAAAATTCCTCTTGGAGTTCCCTCATTCGCATTTATTATTTTGTTTCTTAGCCTATAATATATTTTTTCTTGCTCTTTTGCAGCAATGGTTAACTCTTTGATTTCCTCTTGAGTTGGCATCCTCAATCTTGACTTATTTGACTCAAGTGGTATATAAGGAGGAAGTGATTCATCATTTATTTCATCTTCCTGATCAAAGAAGACCTATTGTTTTGCTATGTGAATGTTGTATCTCTGGTTATTCACATCATAGTCATAGCCTTCATCTCCTGAGGATGAATATTCATGTTCAACTAGAGGAAGGGTATGTGAAGTCAAGTATATAGTATGATCCTTCCCTTTGTTGTAACATGGAATTTATTCTTCTTGTATTGATTGTGCTATAACACAATGATCCGGGGAGTGAGGCAACTTGAAAAATTGACACCAATAGCTATTATTTACCATGTAGGCTCACCATTTCTTCAATGGATTGAGAGTTTCTTTATATTTGGACCTGTCAGTTATGTGTTTTCCATCCTTCCAATTTGTGTTGTATGGAATATCATGCAATCTAGGTCATTCATTTCTATATGAGTTCTCCTGCTTATTTTGATGGTTATTAAAGTTTTGGGGAACTCTAATGTTATCCCTTTTGAAAGTCATCCCCACAGAATTTCAGTTATTCTCAATGGTCAATGTTGTTTTGTGTGCTTTAGTTAAACTTCTAAGGCATCTAGTTTTGAGCTCATACCCTATTTTTGGATCAAAGGCCTACAAATAAATACTTAAGGCTATCAGATTAGTCATTTTGGAACCTTATGGTATTTTGTTATATAGTTTGGAGAACCTCTAATTGAAATCATAGACCGAATCATTATGATATTTCTAAATACTTATTAGTTCATGAAGAGAAAATTTATGGGCACATTGACTCCCATACTGTTCTAGAAATTGGTTTTCAAAGTTTGCTATATAGAATCAATTGAAACATCAGGTGAATCATTGAACCAATTCCTTGACTCTTCAATTAGTGACATCAAGAATAATCTCATATTTACATCCTCATATTCCATACCAATATCCAATATGAAAGCATTGAAATTTTTGATATCCTATTCAACTGATATCACATTATTTCCAGTGAATTTGGGAACCATATTCCTCCAATTTCTATCCATTGGGTATGGATAAAATTGGTGTCATATCAAATAAAATTGTCTACTTATAGGGGTTTTTGGAGGCAAACTCAGAGGTGGTGGATTGTGATGGTATTGGTATACATATTGAGGTTGATGGTAGACATTGTGTTGTTGAGGATATGCATTCTAGTGTGGAACATATTAGTGATGTTGTGGGACATACTGTTGTCCTAGTAGTGGATAGTTTTGGGGAATATTTAAAATATTTGGGGGCTAAGATCTTTGTGGTTGTATATTATGTTGGGCATGTTTTCTTGGGTTACCACCTACATTGTGAAGTACTTTTGAAGTACCCGAGGCACTCATGTTTTGAAATGTCCCATGTGAATCGACACTACCACCCTGCTTATGTGGAGGGACACATTTTGGTGTCTTTGGTGCCTCTATGTTCAATTATGCCATTTGATGATCTATCTCCTAGCTTTCCCATGTCATTTGTTGTCTCTTTTTAAGTTGTTGTATTTTACATTCTAAATGCACTTCAATTTTTTGATTAGTCATACCATCAAAATCAATAGTGTGATAAAAGAATCCCTCTTATTTTGCTTCTTCTTGTTGTGATGAGAATCCCCTATCATAATCTTCTTGTCTTCACTTTCTTTCTTCCTCAGCCCGAGCCTTGAACTCATTTTCCTATTGAGGATCTAATTGAAAACTGAGGAAAATGTCACTTAGATTATTTCTCTCATGTGGTGTTGTGGGATTTCAATCATCAGCATCAAAAGGAGAGTTAAAATTTGTGAAGGGATACTCTGATGTGTCCACATTATCTTCTGGTTGTTTAGTTATTATTTCACCTTTATTTGTGTTTCCTTTTCAATGAGGATATCCATGCTTATCTATCCACCTAACATTATTATTCTTGGGACTCTCTTGATGTAAAGATCTTTTTCCATTCATGTTGGGTGATTATTTATCTAGTGTCTCCTCTTTATCCTTTGCAATCTAATATTTATTTCACCAATCATATAAGTTACGTTCAAAGTCACCACCTACTTTTTATAAGTAGGAAATGATTGTTTTCTTTCTAAGCGACATCTTCAATTTATTATAATATTTTAGAATGACTATAATGGAAGGCTTAGGTTCAGAATTGGCTTAATCCCCAATAGAGTTGCCGATCTGTTAGTTCTCAAAAGAGAAAATTTTTGACCTTAAGAGGATGTCAGGCTCTTAGTAAATTTTTTGGCTAACTAACAAGTCAAAAAAGGTTGCTTACCTCCTACTCTTTTGACTCTTCTAAACCTAGGTGGGTGTACCTGAGTGATAAGGTATATTTTAAAGGTTGTGATTTTTGATCTAAGCAATCTACTCACAATAGAACAAGGGGTGAAGTAGATGTAATGCTAATTACTAATCCCTATTGAGAATTTTGGTGATGGATAAATTTTGTGTAGACATGAAAAATATACAAATACATGTAATCATACTTCATTCAGCATTATTTCATCTATTAATTAAATAAACCAATTTAATTAATTCACTTCTCTCAAAATTAAATAAATCCAATTATTTAATTATCTCCTATAGTTCCTGATTTAATTAAATCACATATATCTAATTAAATCACTCATATGCATTTTCCTCTCATTTGATTTTAAAAAAATACAAAAATTGAAATCAAATGTCGTATCACCTAAAATCCTGTTAGATTAATCAAATCCTGATTATTTTAATCCTAATCACCTAAATCCTCTAGATTCATCCACTTACACAATAAATCATTTAAATTGATTTATTAAAACACCTATTTCCCTCACAAGGGCATATTCCTCTCATTAACTCTCATGTTTGAATTTTTTGGACAAACACAATTCCCCCCAAAAAAAATCTCAACCATATTCATTTATTGCCATTTTCAAATTTGAAATGGGCACATTGGCCAACACTTGCACAATCATGGGCCAATCCCATTGTGACAAGTGGCTCTCTCCTATTGGATGGGATTGAGTCCCGCATCTCTCAATCTTAGCTTCTCTTTTCTCAAATTCTCCTATAAATGCAATGCATTTTCTCTCATTTCATCATCTATAATTTGAACACTATCATTATAGGCAACTGGAGTTCACTTAACATCTCATTGTCTATCATATCATTGGTTTTTCAAGGGTTGGGAAAGGGCTATCTTCTACAGAAAGGATAGCACCAATCCACCATAGAATAGATATACTTCATATATTTTTTGCATGCTTGATTTGGTTTTATCATTTGTTTGAAAGAATGTTGTATTATTCTATGCCACTTTGACGCGCTTTATGGTTAAGGCACTCTGGATTCTAGTGAAAGAGCCATAAAGTGAATCATCTTGGATGGATAGTGGGAGGAGGGGAAGCATAATTTATTTTTCTTTTTTTCTTATAGTATAGTTAGTGGCTCGAGGAGGATAAGAATTACATGGTGATCTTCATAGGGGATCAACAAGATCAAATCATAATCTGAATAGGTCTTGCTATAGCTTTATACGCCATACTATTTCTTATAGTTTTGGAGGTCAATATGTTTGAAGTAGATTTCTTTGAGTTTGAAGACCACCCACCACCTATGTTTGACTTTGTTGAGATACATTTTATTTCTCTCTAAATGCATTCGTGGTTCCTCTATTAGCTTTTCCTTTTAGATCAAACAAATAATCTAAAGAGATCAAACAAATTAAGCCTAAAGAGATCGAATCATAATTTGAATAGGCCTTGCCATAGCTTTATTCTCCATTCTATTTTTTATAGGCCTAGAGGTCAGTATGTTTGAAGTAGATTGCTTTGAATTTGAAGACCATCCGTTGCCTATGCTTGCCTTTGTTGAGATACAGTTCATTTCTCTCTGAATGCGTTCGTCGTTCCTCTATCAACTTTTCCTTTTGAAAAAAAACATCTTATATTCCTCTAAGTGTCTCTTTCTTCTATTAAGAGATGTGTCCTCTTTTTGTTTGAATAGGATACTTGGTACTTAAAAAAAATAAAAATAATAGGGAACGTCCCAACCAAGTAGTCTGAGAGCTCCCCCTAGCTTATTGTTTCTGTATTCTTTCAGAACTAAGACAAAAACAAACACCTATGATAAAGATTGGGTTCCTCACTAGTTTGTTGCATTTGGCACAAAAGTGTGAATACCTCTTGACAAAACCCATGTTTTATGTGAACTGCAATTATCATATTCGTGGAGAGGACATCTCGTTCAGTCATGTGGTCAATTTTTTTGCGAGAATCCACCACAGTTCCGCATTTGTCATACATATTGACAACCTTATTTTGCAAGGAAATTTTTGTGGCAAATAGATGTCGACCACCATTGATATGAGAAGACGCTGGTAAAGGCTGTGGAATTCAGTTTTACACCTACCAAACATTAACTTGAAATTTTTTAACTGCTGCAAATTGTTCCATATTATTGACTCGCATCTTTCACTATTATCTTGATTATGGTGACCATATAACTTGGCATGATTTGTGTTATATCTTGAAAATTTGAATACAATAGGAAAATCTTGGGGGCAGCGAGTTCCTGTCTGTATCTCCCCTAGGAAGCATGCTTGAGCGATTGGTTGCGGGTCTTCCCATGGAAAAGGGTAGCATGTAAAACAAAATAAAGACAAGCACTATCCATTTGGATTTGATTGTGATATGCTGTCAGGTAATGCACTTTGACTGCAGATAGAGAATCAAGATCCCAAATCTTGAAGCTCACTCTTTCACTTCGATCAAAGGGTTGTCACCCAAATTTGTGTGCGGATCAAACCTTCTTGTAGAAATGTATGAAGAAAATTTCCAGAGCCTAACTATCAGATTTTGAATAGATTCATCTTGTGAGCATTTACTATCACATATATCAGTTGTGCACCTTGGAGATAACCTCTCCTAATAATGCTCATCTTCACAACTATCAAATCTATGCTTTTTGTGCCTATCACCCGCGGACCTGTCTACCTTATGCTTCCCTTGATGAGTAATTACTACAAGGTCTTAGTGATTTATTCTCGATCTACGCGTTGCTCATGGATTTATGGCTTCCTAGTAATGATCATTTAGTTATTTAACAATGCTTTAATATTTTGTTTATTTCTTTTTAAAATTGGATAAGTGGAGAATATTAATATTGTTGTTGCTCTCATAAATGAATGATTGTGCATTTCAAGAGCAGATTTTCCAGAATCCATTCTGCCGCCATATCTGGCAATGATCCTTTCCGATGCAATATAGGCATCCTAATGTATTGGCATTGTGTATTCATGGATTTATGTAGGTTAAGTGAATAAGAATCAAAATCTTTATCTGGCTGCATTAAATTATCTGATTTTTTATTGCATTAATCAACAAATATTGTAGCTGATTTTTTGAAAACCATTGTTATGTGTCTAAATTTTTGGGTCATATCTTTTCAATGGGATCATACATTCTGATCAAAAGGTAAATATTTTAATGTTGGCCATCAATATTTTCATGGATATGAAAGAGGGTGCAAATTGAAAATTTATTGACATTTATCATTGAGCTCAATTTTGTTTTATTTAAAAGGTTTCTTCAATTGGTTGATGTATTTTGTGTGTGTTTTTCTATTATCATTTGGTATTACATGCATAACTCTTATTTGTGATGTTTGCAGGAAAAACGTTAAGGGTTGATATTAGAATTGAGCATTGGACTTAAGCAAAAAACAAGCAGATTTGAGTTGAAAACTTGAACTCTAACTTAACAAAAGCATTTTTCAATGCTTATTATGATTATCTTGAGCTTCAATTTTATGATTTAGTTTTCTGTTTTAGACCGACTTACTTTTTGAATTCTAAAGAGAACACTACAAAATCTTTCATTTTTTCCACAAAAGATTAAAATTGAACATTAGAAACTCACTAAGCTTTTCGATTTGGGTTCTAAAATTGAACAATCAACTCTCACATTTTGATTTTGGGGCTTTAAAAAGAACTCAAATTTTTTCTTTGGAAATTAAAATAAATGTGTGTATTTAATGTTTTCCACATTTCATTTGGGATCTAAAACTGAACAGAACTTGTCTAGTGTGAGAAAAAGGCATTGTGAGGGTTCTCTCTTTGTTCACCTAAACAAAGATGATCAAACTAAAAATGCACTTACTCGCTATTGTGCACCTTTAGAGAGCCTGCCTTGGTGGGAAAAATTACTCACCCCAAGGGAACAAATCAAACCGGTAATGAGCTAAATGCAAAGCTATTCCCAACTAGTATACAAATTTGAATGGTGAGGAAAGTTCATCATTACAGGAGCTCCTATGGACAAGCAGGTGATACTCTTTATATGGGTTGATCTTGCCTCTCGTGTGGCCTAGCCTTCTGAATGGGTAACCTAATTTTGAACCAATTTCTGTAGAGGCCAAAATCCTATCTATTTGTTGGTGCAAGAGGTCATGTCCTTTGAAGCCTCCCCACATATACATGTGATTCTATTGTAGAGATGAAAAGTATGCCATGGGAAATTCATGGGTACTGATTCTTGGCTGACCCAAGAAGTGTGTGTCATGGAGGGGAGCTAGTGTGGTCAAGCATCTAGTCATCCACATAGAATATGTGCAACTGGATTCATCCAAGTGGGAACCTGACAAATATTGCCTTTTCCAGCCTAGGGTTTTACATGTGCTTTTAATCAAAACTTTTTTCTTGGATCTAAAACAAAGGAAAAAAATCATTCAACTAATTATTAGAATTTCAAACCCTTTGGAAGAACAAATACTTTGGAGGTGTCCGCATGTTACTACTTTTCCCTAGGGGTTATTATCTCTAGAAGGCTTCTAAACATTCAAACTTCCTAATTTGTTTCTCCCAAAGTCAACATTAGGTAACCTTTGCCTTGATTTTCTTGATTTCTATATAATGCACTTTGTGGGATAAAAGAAAGTTAGGGCATTGGGAATTCAGTTTGAAACATAATCAAGAGAGTGTTTGTGGTAAAAATAACCGAATCTAAGCAAGATAACAAACAATTGAACCACACATGTGCTTGGTCCCTTTTGATTCATTGGGTTTTCATGCAAACATTGGTCTTTTGGTTGAATTACTCTTAGGGAAAAGTATGTTCTTCAAAACCTTGGTCTGATAAACAAGTCCTCATAGGGTCATCTAGGATCCAGTCAAAACACTTCATCCATCCAAAAATTTATCAAATTCCATTTCATTAGCAACTTTTGGAACTTTCGAAACATCATTCATGCTAGACTTTTGAAAAATCAACATCATTACATTTGACTTAATACACCTAGTCAAATTATCAATCCTCTCGAAGAAATTTACCTTTACGATAACACAACTTCCTAAGGTCTACTAGTTTATGATCACTTTGATTGACTTAACACACTTAGCCAATTCATTCTCTTGTGCGAGTTTTCCCTAGGATAACACAACTTCCTAGGGTTTAAAATTTCACCATCATCTTGTTTGGATTAACACACTTAGTCAAACTATCTGAATTGAGTTAAAACAAGCCCTAAAGTCTAGTATTGATCCAAAGTTTATAAAAGTTGAAACACCCATATCATTCACTCCTTTCATCCTTCATCTCATCTTTGGTCCTAAACACCTTAGAGGCTCACTTTTGCAACAAGGTCAAAACACAAGAGGAACATGGAATTTAAACTCAATTCATACATCATGAGTAATCCAAGTCAACTAAACTATCCAAGTCTCGCAATACCACTTGATTATTGAAACTCACATTTATGCATGGAATCATCATCTCCTCCAAACATCAATGTTATAACAAATGTGAGCATGCCTAATTTGAGTTGTGGACTATCTTTCCTTATGATAGATTTAAATCAAAGTCCAAACCTACAAACCTATCGACCAAATAGTCAATGCATGAGTCCTATTCCAAACAACATTATCCCACCAAATCTATACATTCCAAATACAAGTTTATTGAACATGAAAATTTCTATTCCACACTTGGTGAACTTTGGGATAGATATGCTGGTAAATACCCCTAATGTTGTTCAAAATCCTAGAAGTATATTGGAAACTCCATGTATTGATCCAAAATCAAGGTAAAAACATACAAAATCAAAGTTACCTAAATTAGGGCAATATGATTCCCAACCATAAAAATTTTCAAAGTCAACCTATAATGCCAAATCAAAACATCATACCAAATCATCCCATTTTTCCATCCATATCGCAACAACAGGTGGAAACCATCCAAGCAATCCCAACAATAAACACCATCCCCAAGCCACCACCACCACCACCACCACCACCACTGCTACCAAAAAACAACATGACCAATTCATTTTCCATAATGTTGCAAGCCTCTCAACAAGCTACTCGCCAAAAGGCACTCCAAAACCAACAAGGTGCACAACTAGTTTCTCAACAAGCACAAGTAGAATTAGCCACCCAACAAACGTAGGCTCAAGATCAAGCCCAACACCAAGCTTGGCAGGTGCAAGCACAATTCTGAACACTATTGCAAGCAATACATCAAAAAGTGCATCAACAAGTAACTCAACAACAAGCCCAACAAAAAGTATTGTTGACAAAAACAATGACATGAACAACAACAAGCGTTGTTGGTTCAGCAGAAAACATAGGCATTAATTGCTCAACAAAGCTTGCAACAAATTCCCACCACAATTGTTGAAATTAAAATAAAGATCAATCTATCAATAAGCATCTTGAAGATGTTTCCACCTCAACCGATGATCAAATCAACATACACCAAGAGCTACTTTTCAATCACAATCAAAATCCACCAAAAATACCCAACAATGATCAAATTCAAGAAATTTCAACATCACTTGATCCTATGGTTGAAGACATTGGTAATTTCTCTTCCATAATTGTTGAAAACAATGTTCAAGATCTTGAAGATGCTTCTAGCCCATCCAATGATCAACTCAACATTCATCAAGAGCCACTTTTTAGTGATCTATTTCAAGATGTGTTACAATTATTTAATTCCATTGACATAATCTACGATCCATCGACCAATGATCATATCGAAAAGGTCTCTACATCACCTTATGATTTAGAGGACATATATCAAGAATGTATTCCAAAGCATGATAGAAATCTATCACCAAGGTCTAGAAATGTTCCTTCCCAAGACATATTGGCATCCTTTGACCTCATGGTTACAGATATTGGAGGAATTCCTAGCTCAAGAGAATATTGAGCCACTTCCCAATGATGATGTCCAAGAACCCATTATAAGCAATCCATCCTTTGAAATTGACCTATGTCAAGAACTTGATCCAAAGCATGTTGAAAATAGTTCTAAAATCACTCAAGATCGAGAATTTGTATCTCCAAGATACTATAATGATCTAATGGGCACTCTCCTATCTATACAAGATGCCACAAATGATGATCATATCCATCTAGCACATATACCTCCATCTACCCACAATATGGTTTCTTTGGACAGACATGTAGATGATCTTCATTCAAAACAAGAGTCTCATACTCTTGACATCATTACCAAGGTAAAAGAGTTTCCTGCTCTTAACATTTGTACACATGATCAAAGTATAGAAAAATCTAGAGATATACCAAAAGTGGATCATGAAGAAGGCTTCTATAGAAGTTGTGAATCAGAGACATCATGTGGAGACATATCAAAAGGCTTCTACAAAAGTTGAAAATCAGAAACATCTTGTGTAGACAAAGCAAAAATGGGTCATGAAGAATTCTCCTACATAAGTCATGAATTAGAAACATCATGTGAAAGCATACCAAGAATGAATGATGAGGAAGACTTTTACAAGGAGAGTGAAGCACCAACAGTTCTTGAAGAAGCATTACATTCTGATATCTCATAAAATCAAGCTAAGAATATCAATCAAGAGTTCATCCCACAAATGGAGGATCCTATCACTTATAAAGTTGGATCACTCACCTTTCTGAGGGAAAGCTACCTCATCAATAAATAAGTTGTCACTTTTGAAGATCCACCATGGAGTAGAGAAAGATTAGCACCTTGTTTCCAAGAAAAATCATATAATATTGCAGAAATTTTTTTTCATCAGATGAATTATCAAGGTAGAGGATTAGGCCTACATGAACAAGGTATCCTAGAACCAGTGCAGATTGTTGGAAATCCTAAGAATCAAGGCCTTGGTTATTCGGTAATCAAGGGAAATAAACATATCAGGAATACTTCTATAAAATTGGGGGCAACTTCATCTCAAGCAAACATCAACATAGGGAGCAAGAAGAATCCTTATGATGAAACCAATGCCAATACTACAACCCGCCACATCATAAATCTCCATCCACCTATCACCCCATCCATGAATCGGGACCAACAACAAAAGAAAGATTTGAATCGAAGCACGTAGAATGTCATCAAAGAAAAAGAAGTAGCAAAGCATGAAGGAAAAATTAAATACATATGGATACCAAAGAATACAAAGAACTATCTATATCAAACTCCATTAGTCAAAGAAACTATCCACAAAAAAATAAAAAAGGGGTAAGTATTCATGAAAGATGTCCACAAAGGAAAAATAAAGCTTCTCAAGCTACATATAAAGTGTATCAGGTTGTTGGTCCTAATTCCATGCGCACTTCCATATCCACCCATCACTGCTCATCTTCCCAAGTTTGGCAAATCAAAGGTTCTAAACTATCAACTAATCCATATTTTACTCCTAAAAACACTCCACCCATGCCTCCATGCATGATATCCAATTCTCACATTGACCATGTACTGGCAACGACCCTTCATCATAAGGATTCAGAAGGCACTCTATCAAGATGTGCGCACAAAGATAGAGTTACCTCTAGTATCAGCAAAGCAGAACAAATTTCTCAAAATTTTCTTTCAAGTGCACGTGTCTTGGAAAAGAATCTTCTTCAAGAAGAATATCGATGGAACATTATGAAAGAAGCATCTGCATCAACGACATTAGGTGGTTTTGCATCAACTTAAAATCTCTCAGAAAATACAAAAAAATCAAAAAATATAAATACCCAAAAAAATCAAAAGAAGGATTGAAACCAATAAAGAGAAAAATCATCCTCTAGTGAAAACCATTTTAGTGGCGCTTTGGACATGTACAATGATGAAAACATGGAAAACAGGCATCATGTGTAGAATCGAGCATCTATGTGCGCCAACTCAGGAGAAAACATCTTATCACATCCATAATAAAGCCAACATTTTGGCCATATCATCCGTTCATACATGAATCATTTATCCAACCCATTACCATCTATCCTCATTATCTTGATAGAAGTTTGGGGCACACTTTACACTTGCTTGTTGTAAACATCTTGACATGGGTCATTTTCATTGATATTGTCCTACCAATGTTCTTTAAACCTTGAAGAATTATCCGAATGAGAATCCTATATTTGAACACCCTTATCTTATCACAAGATGATCCATATCCATTCATCCATCCACCTATCCAAGCATTCACCCATGGCATTCCAAACATTGCTAGACACTAGGGGTAGATATTTGCATCTTGTTTCGAGAATAAATCTTGATCTATATCCTTCACAGTTATGTGGTGATTTGAGCACTGGAAAATGTGTAATAAAATCGATCAAAGAATTTGTGAGTCGAATCCAAATCACTAGCCCATGGCATATTTTGACAGGAAGATGTTCCTTATCAAACTTCATCTTTCATTGAATATCAATCTGAACAATAAATATCAGTTGCATCTAACTTGCATGTTAGCATCACATTAAATCATCAAAACAATTTTGTTTCAAATCAAGCTTCATCAATCTTGATCAATCGAATCCAATCAATTATCACCTTGTTCGACTTAACACACTTAGTCAAACTATCATCTTGTGCACGAGTTTACTCTAGGATAACACAACTTCCTTGGGTTTACAAGCTCATTATCATATTTGTTTGGCTTGACACACTTAGCCAAATTATCAAATCCAAAACCACCTCATTTGACTTGACACACTTAGTCAAACCATCATCTTGTGCACGAGTTTACTCTAGGATAACACAAATTCTTGGAATTTACAAGTACATTATCACTTTTGTTTGACTTAACACACTTAGTCAAACTATCAATCCATAGGTATGATCGATCAACCTTAAGCTTGGTTTCCAACAAAATCTCAAGACAGAGCACTGATATCATCACATATCCATATCCAAATTTTCAAAATCATGCAAAAATCCAAAAAACATTCAAAAAACTCATCAAAAATTCAAAAACATTAAAAAATCAGTCAAAATCCAAAAAAATAAAAAATCATTCAAAATCCAAAAAATCATCTTATTTTGTGCTCATTCCAAGGACCTCTCAATGATGCCTAAACAAAATAGGTTTAGAGAGAATGGAATGGGGCAATGATCATTATATTTTTATATATTGTGCTTGTTGGATATTCTTGCAAAATAACTTCGTCATGCATATTTTGTTTTGTTTGTAGGAAAGATGTTTTAGGTATCTTGTTTTGGCCCAAGATGTCTAGAATATTTGAACTACATTCTAAATAAGGTCATGTTTGTCAAGTGTGAACAAGAGTAATCCTATCTGTTTGACGAGTCAAAGACCATCACACTAGGTGCAACGCCATCTTGGTTCTTAATACCTTGATGCATCATACCTATGGGTGTTATCAAACATAAAGAAGGGTGTTCTCTTTATCTCTCCCTTTCTTGTATAAGCAATACATCATCATCATTCAGTATTATATCCAATAAATTCTCCACAACTAGCGGACTTATTGAACGTCTACATCTCTTGGATTTAAGGGTTGATCCCTCGCATTATTCTATCCTCTTTCCTGCTAACAATGCATCCATCTTGCATCCATCCTACATCATGCATAATCACGTCATATCATCATAGCACAACATCATCCATCACATCCATCTCACATACATTTCATAATCTTTTAAGTTTTTTACGATAATATAAATTTGTTATTCTAAGCATCTTCCAAACATCTCATTTTCATCATCATTATCATATAGATCATATAGTCTAACCATCCATACATTCATTTTGAACCTCTTTGTCGCACGATCCACCTCAATCTTATCGCTCGATCTCTCGAGGGGGCAATGTACTAACATACTTCTTTTCGCTGGGGCATCTGAAAAAAATCAGATTTTTTTTAATTTCAATGTCAATGACATCATTCTTTGAACCAATGCAACGAGTACATTGCTTCAAAGAGGGGAAGAATGTAGACATGAAAAATATATGCATGCGTATAATCATACTTCATTCAGCATTATTTCATCTATTAATTAAATAAACCAGTTTAATTAATTCACTTCTCTCAAAATTAAATAAATCCAATTATTTAATTATCTCCTATAGTTCCTGATTTAATTAAATCACTCATATGCATTTTCCTCTCATTTGATTAAAAATAAATACAAAAATTGAAATCAAATGTCATATCACCTAAACTCATGTTAGATTAATCAAATCTTGATTAGTTTAATCCTAATCACATATATCTTCTAGATTCATCCACTTACACAATAAATCATTTAAATTGATTTATTAAAACACCTATTTCCCTCACAAGGGCATATTCCCAAGGAATATGCCCTCATTAACTCTCATGTTTGAATTTTTTGGACAAACACAATTCCCCCAAATAACTCTCAACCATATTCATTTATTGCCATTTTCAAATTTGAAATGGGCACATTGGCCAACACTTGCAAAATCATGGGCCAATCCCATTGTGACATGTGAATCTCTCCTATTGGATGGGATTTAGTCCCACATCTCTCAATCTTAGCTTATCTTTTCTCAACTTCTCCTATAAATGCAATGCATTTTCTCTCATTTCACCATATACAATTTGAACACTATCATTATAGACAACTTCATTTCACTTAGCATCTCATTGGCTTATCAACAGTTGGGAAAGGGCTATCTTCTACACAAAGGATAGTACCAATCCACCATAGAATAGATATACTTCATGTATTTTTTTGCATGCTTGATTTGGTTTTGTCATTTTTTTGAAAGAATGTTGTATTATTCTATGAGGATATTGGAATTGTGCTAACCATTTGCAGATTTTGATATCCACAGTTTGCATGAGACTATTTTAAAATGATCAATGGCTATACTATTTGGTGAGTTGAGTCAAAATGTGGATGATGATTATGGAGAAAGGTTCATATAAAATGGATGGATTTACTCTTTAGCTTAACTCAAATAATTGGACACCTTAAATATCTGAACCTTGTGCAAATGTGCTAGTAGGTTAGTTATTTGGACTCTTCTTTGTAATACTAGGGATATCCCCTTGTGCTACTATGAAATTGTGAAAGGATTTAATTTAGATGTGAAAGGAAACCAATTAAGATGATTTTTAAAAGGACTTTAATCTAGACTTGAACCTATTAAAGCATAATTCTTAAGAGGAATTTTAATTCTTCTTCACACAAAAACCAGTTAGTAATACCACACAACTACAAAAAATGTGTATTCATAAATTAAATGCATATCCTCACACTCAATTTGAATAACATAAACAACCACTTTAGAGATAGTCAAATAACATGTAAGCATATAAATGCACACAAATTTTGAACACTTGAAAGAAAATAAATATTTATGCATACCCTTCTCCATTGTACTTTATCTTCGAATGATTTGCATTATAACAAGATTTTTTGATATGAAGTGGATGAGAAATATTTTTCAATCTATATTGTTACTATTCCTATTCTAAAATGATATGGTCCTCCTTTCAATCATCACAAGTTCAACATATATATCAATATCTTGAATAGGGTATGCCCCTTCACAAGTGTCTTCTAGAATTAACAACAATAAAACATTGACAATTGAGCTCTAATGAGCCATAAATGAACTTGTGTTATATGATATAAATATTCTTGGCTCAAATGTGTATCACCATCCTCTACAGTGTTCCTCACAACTATCTCCATGATAATCATCTTCTCCAAGTTCTCACAGGTCTCCTCAAGTATTGATACTCATTTTTAACTACTTCCAAGGCTTCATGTAGTATCAGCCTACATTCTTTCATCCAGTCACTCTAATCTTTCAATTATCCATTATATTTGAACAATGAAGGCACCCTTCCTTTGAAGAATCTATGAATTCTTTAGCATCCACCGACAATTCCTTATAATAGTCCTTGTATTTCCTGATCATATCATTAGCAGCTATAATGGCTCCAATGTCAGAATTGCTTCTCTTTTGCATTTCTTGGATCTTTTCTTAGATTTTATCATTTATTCTCTTGTGTTCTTGAATGGCATTGTGAATGTTGGAGCGAGTCACCCAAAAATTATTCATCTAGACCATTACGTTAGTGTGCCTCTTTTGGAATATTGTGCATAGTGTGTTAAATATGGCTTTACTCACTTGAATGTGTACTTGTGACTCCTTAGTTTTATCCTTTGATTGAGAAATTTCTCCTTGAGTTAACATTCCTGTAGATCCCTAGAATGTATTCCTAACTATGTCTCTCAGGAAATCATTTTCTTTCCATACTCTCTCATTGTTTAACTTATACATATCTTGCTCCTTGATCAACATTTGAATCTATGCTTTATTAAATTTGGCTACATTTATGCCAATGTCATATATAACCATAAGATAAGTATTTCCTACTTCTAGTTTCATTGCATGATTGAATTGCTTCTCAATATTAATGATCACAAATTTGCTATGTGGAGGATATAGTTCCCATATCATAAGAGAGTTCTCATCAAGGTTATATCTTGATCCAATATACAATTTTGTCACACCCTCTAGACTGAGCTTATGCTTAGCATAATTATTATCTACAAAAATATAAAAAACAAGAGAAAAATTTAATTCTAGACCTAGGAAAATCATTACACTAGACTCCTCTAATATTTTTCTTCTTTGCTCTATAGTCATCTCTTTCATTCCATTTTCTACATCCACCTTTAATGTGTTAAGAAACTGGCCTTCATTATTAGGTGCAATGTCTGTGATTAATTATCTTATTATTTTTCCTTTTTTCTTGTACAAGAATGACCTAAATCTAGGAGAATTTATAAACTGATCATAAAAGAAAAGGATTTATCGGCTAATTTCTTGGTATCTACATCAGATGATTCCTCAACTTCTTATTCTCCGCTTTGAGGGTGATATTCTACAATTCCAAATTGTGAATCTCTTCAGGTTGGCCTCGGGGTTCCCTTTCACCAGAAGATTCCTCACCAATAAAGGACAACATCTCTGCTTATTGCAACTCCTTCATTTTATGTTCTATTTCCCTATTGTAGTTATCAATGGCCAATTTAGCTTCCCTCTCTTCTACTTTTTTGATTATATCATCATGAGGATATGGTTTATGATCATATCCTAGACCTAGATCATGTCCTTTCCTTGCAAAACCAGTATAACCCTCAGGATCAAATCCATTCCTTGGTGCACCCTTCTTCATATTAAAATGTAATAATTTATCCAAGATAAGATCTTAGCCTTCCTTAGGTACCATAGTGAAATATCCAAAGCATAATGTACTAGGCATAAATGACTCCCTCTCGTAGGCACTCAAATTCATAACATTGGAATAGTCTAATTTCCTAACAATATCTAGATAGGAAATCCTATCTGGCACAACGTTTGGTAGAAAAAAAGGCATTTCTTTGAAACCATAAACTCTGATCATGGTGGAATCAATGTACTAGAACTAGTTGCCCCAATTATGACCTAAAGTTGGTGGTCCATTGAAATAATTGGGCTTTAAAAATATTTTGATCTCATCAGACAATGAATAATCACAAGGGTGATTGGAAAACTTGTAGTGTCTTGGTAGATTATTCCTCAAAATAAACAAAATTTGAACTGACAAACCTACGATCCCACACATAAGTCCATAGGTGGAGAGATAATGGTTGACCCTCCTTATCCAATTGTGTAACTCCCAATTCGTTTGGCCACATTCCTAGTTCTTTCCCATAGTATAGTATCATGTGCATGAGAGGGGAATAGTGTTTAAAATTTTGTATGGGGGATCCATTTTTTATGGCCATCAACCCTGAGTAAATATCCTTGACAATATATGAAGCATAATCAAAGGGTCCTGCATTATCTTATTATATATCAACAGAAATTACCATTGGCCCTAGAGACATGAATTCAAAATCTTATATTCCTATCACTTGGCATACCGAGAAGTAATTATATTTCAATTAGGGCCCTCCAATAAATCAACAAGAAAAGGATGCCCTTCATAATTTTCAATGAGAACAAGATCTCCATCTTTCCTAGGCCTGTTTAAAGGTAAGAAGCATCCTTTATAAGTTGTATCCATTGTCCAATATTCCTTCTCCAAACCCTCATGTACTATGGGTTCATCACATGAGTCATCTAGGTTGAAAACTTCACCAAGAGCAGTCTTAGAAACATGTATGAAAGGCTTACCTTGTAGGCTGAAAATAGATTTAAGGTCTTAATTATAATATTTGGCCATGATTTTTATAAGTTCAACATTCATGAAGACTTTTGGAACAACCATTTTTCCTAAATTGTAATTCTAGGGGTTGCACACTATCTTGAACCTATTTCTCTGACAATAATGAAACATAAATAATTCATATCCCCTAATAGGAGTCCATACATCACCTATATGTTTACATTTATCTTTTTATTTCTCTACATCGACTTTCAATTGTGCATAGCTTCTAGCTTTTAACCCTGAACCAGGAAATTGGTCAATGAGGTCTTGGTTTAATTTTCATTTCAATTCTAGGCTCATCTCATTTTTTTGTTGCTTACTTTTGGATTGGCTACTCTCACACCGTTGCTTCCTACCTTTCATTTTTATAGAACTCAAAGCTTCCATTTCAAAATTGCACAAGGTGGTGGAACTTAATTGCAAGTTATCAATTGTAGAGAAACTTGAATGTTCTTACTTGTGTATTGTCAGTCGCACTAAATTCCTCGACTCGTGCTTGGTTGCTCGTCCTTCCCATAGTGATTTTTCAAAATTCTCCTGGCTCAATACTTTCCCAATCATAATTTACATAAGGTTTATTTATGCAGCCATTAATGTAGGCCATTGGAAATAAATGCAATGGTATTTCCAAAATTTTAAATGTTAGAGCAATACAAAAGGTTATATTAGTGAGACCCTTCTAACCTCAGACCTATTTGTGTTCTTCATTTGGTGCCACCTTTGTTTATACATTTTCAACTGATCGCCAAGACCTAAGTGAATGTATTTTTACATGAAGTGTTCCTTTAGTTCTCAATATTTAGTTGGGAAGACAACCAAAAATTCTTACAAATGTTATACAACTTCCCCTCTCCTCATTTTTAAAGTTTTTTTATTTCGGGGAGAAAATCATAAGTTTTTCCCATTTTTAAGGTGGTCTAGACCATTTGAAATCATTTTACTCACCAACCAAAATCTTTCCAACAAACTGTGATCATTCCACGTTATCGTCAGGCTAACATGTACTCTTGTTGAGAGAATAGAATTTTTTTCCAATCCATTTGGTCTACCTGATGTATCTCTTCTACCGCTTCATTCATTAGGATAAGTCGTTGAGAATTTCTCCAAAAATCATTCTCATCATCGTAAACCTCATAGTCAAAGAGATTTGGGGAAATCAATTCGATCATACATGTCTGTCTGACACAATAGTCCTCCTATTTTATTGGTGAGAGTATATGTGTTTCTTGTCAATGATGTTTCCATCGGTGTGACTTTTGAGCTTGACATGAATGGAGAACTTCGCTCTGATTTCTTTGCTCATGTTGATAGGTTTTCATTAGTGAAACGATAGGCATTGTCTTCCTAATTATGTAATCATGTTATCTTCAGGGTCCTTGATCATTGTGACCTAATTGATGTCTTCCTGATATTGCAGAAAATGTTGAAATAAAGGGTTCTATGAGTTTTGATTTCACAGGCACACATATGACAATGTTCCAAACATGTAGCAAATACTCATGACATGGAAAGAAGCTCTACTAATTTTTGTCTTGGCTCAAAGTTACAATGGAGCTGGATGATGAAATGACAAATGGAAATAAAAAGTAAAGAGGGAACTTGTAGAATGAGCAAGAAAATTCTAAGACAAATAGATATCAAAGAGACCAGCCTTTTTCATGACAAGAATCAGTTGCCTTGTAGTTTTTCTCAATTGTGATCAAGTAAATTTTTGTATGCGTAAGGCCATACTCATGGGATCATGGTCTATGAAAAGGATCTTGTCACACAAATTCTAAAAATTTTCATTAATCATAGAACTAGAGTGTGGTGAACTTATGTGGGGACTAGGAGATAAGTAGGTTGATGCTAGTGAAAGTGTGAGATTTTTCTTGTCATAACACCTTGATGTTGCAGAACTCTTTGATACTACGTTGGAGGTACATCTCGGTGTTGTGGAACTCCTTGATACTCTAATTGAGGTACACTTTGGTGTTGTGGATTATGGGTATGTGTAGGATCATCATGGAAAAAATAGGCCCTTAAGTGGCAATAAAATTCAAAAAAATCAGAGTTAGGAAACTTGACATAAAAATTTGAATAAGTTATCTATATTATTTCAAAAATATGTAAGAATAGAATCCATAGAAAATTGAATTTAGTTTCTAAACTACTAGATTTATTTTTAAAAAATAAAAAAGCTATTTGGTGAAAATTTTATATTTCAATGCAGTAGTACTTAAATTTGAAGGAAAAAATAAGAAGTAGGTGTCTGTCTAACCACCCTAACCACAATCAAATGATAATATTTTTTAATAATATTTTAGATATAAGTAGAGGACTCATGTCCTGATGTGATGCATACTTTTTGGTAAATTTGTTCCAAGTAAATAATTAATTATGATTTTTTATTGCAACTTTTAAAAAATATACAAACTTGTATGTGTGACCACCTTAACTTGGTCAAAAATTCATGAAATTCATTTTTTTTTAATCCTATAGTATGTGAAGAATACAATGTGACACATGTTTCAAACTCAAAAAAAGTGATACCATTTAAAAGCTATAAATTATTTTCAATCAGCCTATCAATTAGGACTTTAGTCATAATTCAAATAGCAAATGAATAATAATTATTTATTAAATTCAGAGTAAAGCATAATTTATATTGGTGGAAAGATGAGAATCTCCTTTAAAAACCCTTTTCGTTTCATCAATTTTGGGAAAAAAAACTCGTCAGCCACATGGTCCATCAAATAACTTTCATATCGCCACTTTTTGGCTCATCATGATCCTGCACATACCCTTATGTTCTGCAAATTGATGTTGAGGGTTCACTTGATGTTGTGGAAATAGACTTTGTTGTTGATATGAGTCAATATTTTTTTTGCTGTAACCATTGTTGATATTGTGCATCATATGAAGGATCATAGGATGGGGGTTGTTGGTATGAGGTGTCTAGATGTTGAACATGTTGTTGATGATATAAATATGTGTTTTGAGGATTGTTAAGATCTCTATTTTGTGACTCATTCTTTCGATGGTGCCCAAAGAATTGTTGAATTTTTTTTCCAATTTTTATTTCAAGTACACTTAGGGTAAGTTGATGTAGATTTTGATCTTGATGGTGATTTTGGAACCCTTGATGTTTTTTGTGACCCTTGATAAGAGTGATCTGGGTAATAGATTATTGTTGCTATGGATGAAATTTTTATTTTGGTGAAATGATGTATAAAAAGTGATGTGGGGTGTTTTATTTCCTAATGGTGAAAGCTTTAACTATTTTTTGGATCTATTTTTATTTTCACCAAAAAACAAGGCAAGTGCAATAACCTTTGGGTCAATAGCAATAGAATTTTGGGTAGTTGTTGTGTTGTTTAGGGAAAAAGTGTTTAAATTTTACAAGTGTGAAAATTTCATTGTCAATTGCAAAGGGTTTAACTATGCCAATGATGAAGTAAAAATGCATTCTAGTTTCTTAAAAGTGGCAAAGAAAGAGAGAAATAGCGGTAAAACTAATAAATGGAAAAATTTAGGACAAGAGTGAAAATGAATTGTAGAAGAAACCTCTGTATTTATGAGACTATGTAATCAATGAGAGAAAAAGCACAAAATTTGTCAAAAACACTTTTTTTTTGGTCAATTACGATAGAAATAATGTTAACTGTGCAATAATTATATGGTAAAAGCATTAAAATTTTGCAAATGCACAAATTTTAGAGTCAACTACACAAAGGGGTGCAACTATGGTGAATATTTACCAATGGATATTTGTAGATAGAGAGAAAAATAATTGGTTTTTTGGCAACTACAGTAGAAAAAGGGTTAATTGTGACTTAATTTTGTGCAAAAGAGGCCTCTATGAAATTTGTTTCTAGTTTGAGAAAATTTTCAGAACTTTTTTACAAGTTTGGGCTTTATTGTTTTCAATTTCTTTGTGGTTGGAGTATTGAAAGTGGTACAATAGTATTTGATTAACTCAAAAATAATACACTTGTGTGACCTACATGTCTATGGCTTTAAGTTGTGAAATCATGACACCCAAGCTATAGTTTCCAATGTTTAATTTGAGCCAATGTAGCCTAGAATTAGAGCCTAAATATTCAAAAAAAATTAAGGAGATCCTTAAGGAGTGCCAATATAGGGCTTCTCTTAAAATAATACACTAAGTCAAAGGGTTCTTGATTTTGATAAACATGTTGAGTGTTCTTTTTAATGTGTTTGAATTAATTCAAGAACAATGTTTGATGTCTAAATTTGTTTTGAATGTTTTGGAAAGTTTTACATAAACAAACATCATAATCCTAGAGATAGAAACCATCCTTTTAGTTAGGCTTGCCTCATGCACCGAAGGGATGATTTTACATGTAACTTATGGCATGGACCTAAATTCAGACATAGTAAGTAACCTCTCAGAAGTAAATCTTGGTAGACCACTTTCAAAGAATTTTCTTGGATGAAAAGGGGTGGCTTCTACAAAATTGGTTCTTAGTCATGTTTTGGGATTTTTACTGGTCTCGATATATGTGGTTATTCACTCAATTAAGAGGCCTCCCAACCCTTGCAAGTTTTTATGTATCACATGGATACTAAGGGATAAATTCGTTGGTATAGAGAATCCACACTAGGTGGGCATGATGAACTTTCCTCACACCCACAATAATTTATATAGCGATCCAAGACAAAAGTACTGCTTGGGTCACCTTGGAGTTCTCTAGCATGGGATGTGTCTCAAAAGGTACACCCTCTAAAGGTAGTACTTTGAAATGAAAACAATGTGCTAAAATAAACATTCTTTTCATCACCCAAGATCGTTGAAAGGTGCAAGGGGATAGGATAGACACCTAGCTTTGAAAACATATAATACATAGTATACACTTCATTCCAATAATATTTTTAAAATCCCCTTGAGTGGTAATATCCAAAAAAATAAAATAAAGTGTGTACAAGATAGTGTGGACATGAAAATCTGCAAATGGTTAGTAGAATTACAAAGCAACATAAACATAAGTTTATATCCCTATGAAATAATACTCCATGATTCAAATGCAACCAAATAACAATGATAAGCAAAGCATGTAAAACATGAAATATATCTATCCCATATTGGATTGGTGCTCTTTGAATATGTGAAAGAGCCCTTTCCCAATCCTTGATAAGCAAGATTGCCAAATGATGAGCAAGATTAGTTCTCAAAATCAAAGAGTAGCCTTGCCTCAAGATTGGATGTCAAATTGTGTTGTTGTGATGAGCAAGATTGATTCTCAAATGAAGAGAGTAACCTTGCAATGAGAATGTGTTGTTGTTTGAAGGAGAGAAGCCTTCAACTTATAGTTGAACTTGAAGAGAGGAGAGGCCAAATTGATGAATGTGGGATCATTCATGGGCCAATGACAAGATGACACTTGTCAAGGTGTGAGAGGGTGAGGAATGTGCAAGTCTTGGCCAATGTGCCAATTTCAAATTTGAATTTTGCAATAAATAAATGTGGTTGAGGGTTTTTGGGGGGAATTGTGTTTGTCCAAAAAGTCAAACATGAGAGTTAATGAGGGTATATTCCTTGGGAATATGCCCTTGTGAGGGAAAATATGTCTTTTTAATAAATCAATTAAAGTGATTTATTGTGCAAGTGGATGAATCTAGAGGATTAATGTAGTTAGGATTAAACTAATTAGGATTTGATTAATCTAATAGGAATTAGGTAATTTTGACTTTTGACTTATATTTTAGGATTAAAATAAATCAAAGTGAGAAGAAAATGATTTCAGATTTAATTAAATAAAGGTTTTTTTTATTTAATCAAAGATGATGATGTTAATTGTTAAATCAAATAAAGGTGAATTTATTTAATTTAAGTGGATGACCTTAGGAGATTTATGATTTAATTAAATAAAATTTGATTTATTTAATCAAAAGATGAATATTGGCAATGATGTCAAATCTCCATGTCTATATTTTGCCCCTCTTTGAAGCAATGTACTTATTGCATTGGTTCAAAGAATGATGTTGCTGACATCAAAATTAAAAAAAATATGATTTTTTCGAATGCCCCAGCAGAAATAAGTACGTTAGTACAAAGAGTAGTTTTGTTGATTTTACATGCACCAAAATGAAATATTCTAGATTTTAGACAATGATATCACAATGTGCAAGACAAGAGTTTGATTTGTTCATTTTTAAGCACCAGCCAAGGTGTTTTTTTCTAAAACCTTGTCTTAATGGTCAACAAAATTAAATCAAGCATTCGTCAACAAAATGAAATTGTTTGGTCAACAAAAATCAAATATTTTTTTAGAGCACCAAAATGAAAGTTTTCATTCGTGGGGTTCTTTCTATGCATCAATTTAAATTTTTCTAACTTATGAAAGCTTTGAAAAAATCATTTTAGAGAACCAATTGAAAGCATTCGTTTGTGGGGTTTACTTTATGTGCCAATTGAAAGAATTTTCTAATCTAGAAAGCTTTGAGAAATTGGTTTTTAGAGAAAAAATTGAAAGTTTAATTTGTGGGGTTCTTTTTATGCACCAAATTAAGGTTTTCAAACTATAAAAAATCTTTGAAAACTTTAAAATCTTCAACCATCCACCTTCTCTGCAATAAACATATTGATTAAATTCTTGGATACACACACGTCATACCTCTACAATCCTATATAAGAAAAATTATTACCTATCAAACATTCAAATCAAGTCCCCATTAGCATTAGAAATCAAAATTTAACATTCATCTTTTGGACAGAACTTGATAGAGCGCAAGTGAGCGAAAAATGTCAAATCTAGCCTTTATATTTTTTACAAAAGTGCATGAAAAATTCAACTACACCAAAAAAATTCAAGTGCACACCTATTATTTTTACCAAAGAGCATGAAAAAGTCAAGTACACAAGAAAAAGTCTTGAATGCATGCCTGTTATTTTTGCAAAAGCACATGTAAAAGTCAAGTGTGCGAGAAAAAGTCAACTGTACACTTGTTACTTTTGTAGAACTGCATGAAATTGTCATGTGTGTGAAGAAAATTCAAGTGCATGAAAAATGTGAAATTAAGTGCACAAAATTCCTATAGCTTCTATGTGAATATTTTTCTAGTGTGCTTTTAGAACCCACAAATTCAAAATAAGCTCAAAAAATGATTAGTGCTAAGGACCGTGGTCCCATTGGGCATGCTATAATGTGTAAGGGGAAAATTAGGAAGATTCAAACAAGGTAAATGAGCTAATAGAAACTACTATAATCCAAAAAAAGCTATGATTTATGCCCATTTTTCATGAAATGTAACTATAAAATAAAGAATTCACAAATGAATGGCATTTACCATATTTTATGTTGGGTTGTTTGTATCAATGCAAAGTCTCTATTGTTGCATGAAAAAGATTTGAAAAAAGTGTATGTTCTGATCTAAGATATGTGTTGAAAATTTTTCAAATCTTGATTAGGATCTTAGCATTACTTGAACATTATGTAAAATTGGTTGATTCTTTGATCCTTTTTTGAGAAGAAAGAGGTTTTTTATATAGAATTTGTGATTCAAAATGAACACCCAGGATCATGTAGTACAATATCTCAATCAACGGTTGGGAACCATTGAGAGGATTTAGATAAGAATAATATGTGCATTTTTAATATGTAATTAGTGTGATTGAAGAAATCATTTTGAGTGTTCAGTGGGATTGATGGAATAGATTGAATAATCCATGGCATTCAAAAAAAAATTGATTTGTTAGGAAACAAATGGACCAGACAGCCAATCAAAATGAGTAATTAATGGTTCCTAAATTCCTTAATCATGAAAGTGGGCGAGGATAATTAATTAATTGATTAATATTTTTGGATTTAAATTTGCAAATAAAGTTTGACTTTCGCAAACAAAGTGGTATTTGTTTGATTTGATTTTTGATGATGTTTTGAATAATTAAATATAATTATTCAAATTTGGGGGAAAGTGGCATAATTAATTTATTGCATTTTAATAATTTAATTGACTTAGGGGAATAAAGTGAATTAGCTACATAATTAAATAATTGATGTTATACAATTAATCAAGGGGAATAAAGTTAGATTAGGAATTCATTAAATAAATGATATTTATTTAATTGGTCAAAAATGATGAAGAAGTGAATTAATTAAATAGTGTTTTATTATTCAATTAATAGAGGAAATTAAGGTTTTGAGACTTTATTATATAAGTGAAATTTATTTAATTCGTCAAAAATAATGAAAAGGTGAATTAATTAAATAATTTCATATTATTTAATTAATAGAGGAATTTAGGGTTTTTTATGTGTTTTGATGTGAGATGTTGATTTGAGGATGAATTAATTAGATAATGTTAAGTCACTTAATTAATAGTCAAATATGAGAAATGATAATATTTAAATAATAATATATTATTTAATCTAAAGGGTGAGAGTTAGTTAAATAGTGTTGTTTGCCAGTCAGGACAATTTTAGGTGTCTACAAAAATATTTCAAAAAATAATTAAAATTTATCAGCCATTAACATCATCGAAGAATATTAATATTGTGAATGGTTCTTTCTACTATAGTTTTGAATTCCTTGAATCATTTGAAACTTCATTCTTAGATGCTAAGTAATAGAACCATGTGTATCTAGTTTCATCATCACTAAATATATGAAAGCGATGAAGTGGCTTAGCTTGCTTAGGACCACACACACCTATATGTATTAATTTGATAATATTTTATTTTATTTTATTCATCTTTATAGGAAATTAACTTCCATTTTTATTTCCTAATGTAGAACCATTACAACTAATTATTTTATTCTTAGTGTCAAAAAATGTCAATCATAACATTTTCACACATGTTTGGGCCCTCCTTATAAAATTGAGATTCATAATGACTCGACTTAGTGTTGTAATGTGTTTAACACACTCACATTAGGTCTTGTGCCCTTGTGAACTAGATGAAGGGTTTTGTAAAGTTTTGTTCCTCACTTTCACAAATATCTAGGGTTTTCATTACTAATTGAGCTTCTTTATTCCTTATTTGGCCTTATTTTTCATCCACGAGCCTCAATTACTGCATCTTTCTAAGGATAATCTCGACATAAACCAACATTAAATCACAATTCATGTATTTTTAGGTTGTGTGGCCTAGATTTAGTGATCTAGGACTCATACACCGCCTTCACCATATGGGTCCCACCTAATTTTTGGGTTCTTGATCTTGATTTCACATGATTCTAAGTAGTTTTGAAAAATGTGTCCCATAGTTAGGCCTAATGGGACTCAAACTCCACTTTTGGTGTATGAGTCCTATGTGGCCTAAAATTAAATTTAATTCATATTCTTGGTGGGATTTTATCCTCCCTGATCTGATGTTGGCTTCTAGTGTTGTAATTTCAATAAATTTGACATAAAAAAGTATAAATATAGGGTTATTTCACTCATTTTATACCTAGCAACTTGAGTATTCATACATTATAGAAAATTTGAGCATTCAAGAGTTCACAAGAGAATTCAAGGGCTAATTATCAAGTGTTTTGGAGAATTATTCAATTATCAAACATCATGTCAAAGTCATCATGCATCATGTTTTTTTTTTAGCTAACAATTGTGATGTAGGGTTTCATGATTCAAGCTATCACTCAACTCAAGATGTATCACATTCAAGAAAGAGACAAGATCTAATCCATTGGATCCACTTCATACATGCTTGCAAAACTTTATTTCTATGGTTTGGAAATTTGTAACATTACATTTTGCTCATTCATCACTCCATTATCTCATTTGATTTCATTACAAGGTTTGATTACCAAAATGGGGGTTGACCAAGGGAAACTCCTTTTGACTAGAAAAATAAAAAATTTCCCTCTCTTTCATATGTGATTTAAAAATTTAGGTTGAAGGAATATTCAAGAGCAAGATTTGACAAAAGTTATCAAACGCTCAAAGTTGTGAAAGTTGTCACCTTGATTTGCAGATCATTAAAAGACATCTACAGGTTTCAAATCAAAGATTCAGACCAAGAAACTAATTCAAGAAGGTAGAGCAAGGATTGAACAATAGATTCAAGTCTTCACTTTTTAGAATATTTAAATTGGACTAATACACCACTTCTGCTGTATGAGTCCCCGTACAGTGAAATTTGTAGTTTTCAAGAGTTCTAGACATATATCTATGCTAGATTTTTATTCCTACCCATGAACCCTAATCTGGGACTAAATCACCTAAACTAATGTATGAGTCACAATAGACATTAATTTAAATATTCTAATCATTTCAAGTCTTCATCCATTCCTCTACATATTTATAAGTGCACGCCTCTGATCTTGTAGCTTTTTATTCCGATTTACATGCATTTTTAGGTCATTTAGTGAAGTTTTGCATTACACTAGGTTTTAAAATTAGGTCTTACATTTTATTAGTCTTTCTAAGCCCTATATTGATGGTGAACCCCTCTTTAGTTTCTAATCAGGCCCTAGTACAACCTATCGCAAGATCTCCTTCTCCTATTTCATCCTTGGATTGAGATCTCTAGGGTTTCATTGAATGAGAGTGAACAAGATTATTGTTCCATGTCCTAAACCATAAGTAATGAAAAATTAACTCCTTTCATTTATATGAACCTATATTTATAACTTCTTATTTATGATTTGGAGTGCAATATCATCGTAGATTTAGCTTGCATTAATATTGCATTAGGGTTCACATTAGTTTATTGGCATTCTAGGGTTTCTAAATCTTGCATTAGTGGAAGTACATATAGGTTGCATTTTTTCATATTACATCATTGAATTTCATCTAAAATTTTCATTTTCATTTATTCTATAGATCATCCAAACTAAAAAGCATAAAAATCACTTAAATTTTTCTAAAAGTTGTGAAAAAAACCCTCACTGGGACTCATATGCCCCTCTAGGTGATTTAGTCCTAGTGTAGATTTTGAATTGCATTTTCCAAAATTCAAAAATATGTTTTTGAGCTCTTGTTTGTTGTTGATAACCTTTTTTTTAATTTTATAGAGTTTTTTTTCATTTCATTTAGCTTAATTTCATTTGAATTGCATTTGCATCCATCTTACATTTAGTATCCCTTGCATGAGCTTTTCTACTTGGTGTTCTATTGATAATACTATAGTGAGATGAAGTTCAATACTCAGGCCATCTCATGATAGTGCAATCATCATGGATCTTTGGTTATCTAGCTCTTTCACTACTAGTGTTAACATTAGCTCACTATGTATGGACCAAACCCTTGATAACTCTTTTCCTTCAAGTAGTGTGACACATGTTGAAACAATGGTTGCTTTTATTTCAAAAGAAAACATAATCCAAATCCATGAAGACCTAGTAAACCTACAAAATCAAATAAGTACTAAGAACATTTCAACCACTACTATCCCTACTATAGATAACATTCATTACATGCTTGAAAATGAAGACAACGTTGACCTTCTGCGTAACATAGTTCAGATTCTTGGAAAACATCTTACATCAACCAATAGTTGTCCTTTACCTTTGAAAAATATTACAATTCAAGGGGGAATTCAAATTCCTCCTCGTAGGGTGTTGCCACAATAATGGGTTACACTATATGGAACATCTTGATTTTTTCCTGAAATCACATAGTTTTAGAAAATATAATGATTTATGTTTTTAAAGGTTCCATTTAAAGGATTGAAATTAAAGAGGGTTTGAATAAACCCCTATATCAAATCCCCTTGGATATAACCCCATTAGTTTTAAACCATACCTGTAATAGAGTCTCCTCTACACCTATCAAAATGCTGATTAAAAACCATTTTTGATCTACCTTTTCGGGGTCAAATGAATTCATTTAAAATTTATGTTTTGTAAGTATGTAGCCCTTATTATAAGCTTCCTAAAAGTATAATTTTAAATATATTTAATTTGATTACTATATTTATTTTTTATTTCTTGTGAATGTAGGTTTCTCAATGAACATTAAGGTCTTTGTTTCACACATACAAAAAAAAAAAACTAGAGAAAATAAAAATCTAAAAAATACATGTGCACTAGGTATTGATGTCCTTATTCAAAAAAAAAGGAAAAAGAATAAGTAAACTCAAATTCATACAAAAAAACTATTGTTTGAAATACACCTCTATCCAAATTATAATTACTCTGACTTGGAAAATTAATTAAAAAGTATATAAAATAAAAAATTATGAAAAAATATCCATGCACTAGATATTGGTATGATGGATTTGTATTTAAAAAATTACAATGATATTCTTTCTATAAAAAGAGTTATGCAGTTCAAAGTAAACATCACCTTCCAAAAATGTTGTTTAGTAGAAAAAATAAGTTACTAAAAATTACATAAAAGGATTCACAATTTTTTTTTAATTTTTATTTTCAAAATACAATTAGAATCTACAAACAAAATCTCACAAATGAGGAGTTTTCTTCATCTTCAACTTCTTAATGGTTTAGCTTCTATAACTGTAAGAAAGTGAAGATCTAGTGAAAAAAGTGGATTTTAATATCCAGTTTGGCTTAGAAGTGTAACCCATTATTGTGGGATCAACCCCCATAATGTTTTTTTGTAATCCTACCTATACCAATCCTCATGTCACAACAATAATGCAACTTACTAGTAATGTGATTCCTTCCTTAGTCATTTCCACTAGAATTCCTAGTACCTTTGTGGTATCACAAGTCATATCTCCTACCACTTTACCACCTATAAGAATTCCATTCACTTTTCCCTCAAAAACATACACTCCTCTACCTTATTCACCTCCATCTCAAAATACAAACAATAATCCTCTAATAAAGCAACTTTTGCAAACTGTTTCAACCCTTCAAAAGAAAGTTCCCACCATCAATCAACATCAAAATGGTCAAACCACATATTATGTCAAAAGAATTCCCTTATCCTTGGAGATATTGAGAACACCTATACCACAAGGTATATAAGTGCCTATATTTTGGAAATATTGGAGGAAAGGATATCCTTATAACCATGTTTTCGCTTATACTACCTTATGTAGTGACTTTATTCTTGAGGATAAAATATTGGCTAATCTTTTCCCTATATCATTAAAGGATACCACCTTAGAATGGTTTTCCTCATTACCAAAAAAAATCAATTTGTTCGTTCAATGAAATTATTGAGGAATTTATAAAAAAAAATCAAGTGCATATGACCCCTAAGATGACATTAGCTAATTTGATGAGATGCAAAAAAAATAAGAGGAAAATATTATTGACTTTATTTCATGCTACCAATCACTTTATTCCCAAATAGACATAAATATTCCTATTCGTCACCTTCAAAATATGTTCGTTGAGAAGTTGTAAAGTAATATACAAGATAAGTTCACCATGATGAAGTTCCCCTCCTTCACACAATTGTGTACTGCCCTTCGTGATTATCAAAATTCGGTTAGTAGCTGTGAAACAAAACCCACCTCTAACCGTCCTAATAATTTTGAATCGGTAAACCTAAACAACTCTCTACCTTTTAGAAAATAGAATAAAGGCTTCCTCCAATTCAACCCCCCTCAAAACATAACTCAACATGACGATACCCAAGTAGTTTTTTGTAAAATCGAAAATACCCTTTAACTATGGGGACATAAAAGGCAATTCAGCCCCTTACCCAATACCCTCCAGAGCATAATGTCACAAATCTTAAAACATAAAATGATTACCTTTCCTCATATTAAAACTCTCGATCCTAATAAACCTTTTCGTTTGAACTTCAAATCAAATTCCTATTGCCATTATCACTAACAAAATGGAAAAAACATAGAACATTGTAAGAATCTTAAACATCTTGTGCAAGACCTAATTGATTCTAGCCAACTTTCAATTAGAGGTCTGAATGATAAAGGAAATAATTTTGTTTCCCCTCCAAACTAAAACCTACAAATCTTTACCAACCCTATGCCTTATCATAACATTTCATTTGTTAAATCTAGTGAAACTCAAAAGAATGATGTGATGAGTGTTGAAATGAATGATGACAACAATGATACTTTTTAACAAGATCCGATAGATATTGATAAACAAGGTCCTATGGATGATATCGTAGGATTGATCGAAGTCATACCTTGTAAGGGCCAAAATAAAAATTTTGATGGTCCTCTTTATATAGCCAGTCAAATTTATGATAATCCCACTAATCAAATATTGATAGATCTTGTCTATGGAGAGAATGTGATCACAAAAGAATGTTTACTTGTGCATGATCTCTATCAAGAAACATATGATAAACAAAAATCATGGATAAAGACATGTAATTATTTCATTTCCTTATGATGGGATTAACTATCCTTCCTTTACAAATAGGACTAAAAACATTATATATCTCATTCTCCATCATCTCAATGTTGGATCAATTCTATGTGAAGCTTGGTTATGAATGGATACACTCCTTGGAAGTTGTCCTATTGGTCATGCATAAATGCTTAAAGTTTCCCCTTGACAATGAAATATTCACTATCCATCATAGTGGCTTTAACCCCTTGTCTTCTCATGGAAAATTTTCCCTACATTTCTTTTCGTTTGAGCCTATGGAACCTATTAAACCTCAAGAAGACTTCTATTTCAAATCTTATCAAAATTTCAAGAAAAAATACATAGCAAAACTATCCCTTAAAAACATGCCTCAACCTATGACTGAACCTGCCATCCTTGACGAAATCATGATTGAGCCTAAAGACATTTCAAACAAACAAGACCAATTTAAGATAGATCATTTTCTTATCTCTTGTAAAATACCAATAGATAAAGAAAATAATCTCATCACACCTCCTAAGATAAAACAAGTTTATAAAGCTAAAGAGAAAGTGGTTGCAAAACCTTCCATGATTCATTTTGTTCCTCCCCTTAAGGAAGAAAATAAGCATCCTACACAAACGCAACTTGATAACTGTACTAAAATAAATAGACATACTAGAAAACATAGGCATAGGCGTCATTCTCTTGATCGAAGGTTAAATGAAGAAATAAACAAAGAAAATAAAAATCTAAACCTAATAGAAGAAATGCACGATGAATCTCCCCTTTTGCCAAGACAAAAAGATCCTATAATGCAACTGCAACACCTGAGTTAAACCCTTCTTTGGACATTATAATTCAACCTCATGTTGTGATTAATTTAGATGGTGATGAGGATATTAGTAAAATTTATGAGGAGGTTTCATAATGAATTAAATACACTATTTTCCACTTCTATGAGCTTAAATGACAATTCTCTTAAGAAAAGTGTTGAACATGGTAATGACCCTTGTTTGGCACTTTCTATTATCTCTTTGGCTATTTGTCCACCATCCATATACAATGAACACAATTGGTATGCAAACAACCTACTAACAGTTTGACTCACACGAGCCTAACTAGTCTTTTGTAGTGTTTCCTTTTCTTTTGTGTGATTGCATGTGCATCATGTGATCCCCCATATTATTATTTTTGGTGTATCTCTCTCTCTCTTTGTGACATTCCTATTTTTGTATCTACATTCTTATTTATGTCATAAATATTTTTCCTTTTCCTTTATCTATTTTATTTGTCTTGCGTTTCCTTTTTGGGGATGACACAAGGCATCAAGACATTCATGTCTCTTCCATGTTCACCCAAAAACATTTTATTTATCTTTTTCATTTTTCTTGTATTTTTATTTTTGGGGATGATGCAAGGCATCAAGACATTCATGTCTCTTCCATGTTAACCTGAAAGTTTTTTCTTTGTTTTCACTCTCTCTGTGTCATTATTCTAGTTCTATGAGTATTTGGGGAATGATGGCAGTTCTGAGATCTCTTAGAAACATTGTACCAAGAACATAATGACCCAAAATCCATGGAAACCTCATGTGTTTTGAATTTTATTTTTTGGGGCAACCCCTTCTTTTCTTTCATGACATAGATTTATTTGGAAACATATGACTTGGCATAGGGCTTTCCAAGTTAGGTCTCATGTCTTCTTGTAAGCATTTATCATTTGCTACTTAAATTAATTTCTCACAACATGGTATTTATAAATTTCTTTTTAAAGTGGGGCCATACATTGGCATTATTGTTTTTCATTTCATGTTTCATTGTTTAGACTTCTTACTTCATGTGATGTTTCTTTTCCTTTTTGGTGACATCGAGTGTGATGCCCTTCAAGAGCATGATCTCTCTTGGCATATTAAATTCATCCTAGTGGCTTGATGTGACACACTTCATCCCCTAAGTTGTGAATCTTCTATTCTTTGATTGGTCCTATCTTGGAGACATTAGGCTCAATATTCCCTAAGTTAAAGACCTTACATGAACTAAGAAAGACTCCTTCGAACATTCCTTACACTATAAATTGCATTTACATTTTATGTCCTATGGCCACCTTGTATAACACAATTTACATGCCTATGGAGCCATCTTGTTTGTTAATGAGTATCAAGCATATGAAGTTTCACTTGTCTCATGAAGCTTAAAGTTTATTGTTGTGTGGTGCCTTATCAAAGTTATCAAGAGGTATACCTTTGGTCTGGTTAGATAGTAAGCCAAACTGAGGCATGACTTTCCTATAGCCACTTTCTTGTGTGTGAGAGAACATACCATCTATGTATGTAAGTATCTCATGTCGTTGGATAAACAACTAGTAGATAACATGAATTTTCATTGCCTCAGAGTGAGCATCCATTTCTGGACAAATATCCTAGATTTGATCCACATTGCGATGGACAAATGGTCAAAGCTTGATGAAATTTTCCTTTTCTTTTTCTTTTTCTTTTCTCCTTATCTTTGGCAGTGTATGTGTGTGCCTTGTTATTGCTCCTTATTTCATTTCTCATGTGTGTTCTCTTGTGCCTATTTTGTTTCTTATAGGTTCTCGATATTGGGGCTTGCATAAACCTCTTGGTTAGTATTGTCCTATGCCACTAGCATCAGTAGGACTGAACCCCTCTTGATGTGAGTTGGTCTAATTTAGTGTGAGTTTGAAGAAAGTTCCATCTCTCACTAAAGTGGGGGCTAAATTTAGTGTCGAAAAATGACATCCATGACATTTTCATTCACTTATTTTGGCCCTCCTTATAAAATTGAGCCTAACGATGCTTTGACTTAGTGTTGTAATGTGTCTAACACACTCACATTAGATCTTGGGCCCTTGTGAATTAAATGAACTTAATTGTACCTTATTAAGGGTGTTGTAATGTGTTGTTCCTCTAACACTTATCTAGGGTTTTCATTACTAATCAAGCTTCTTTATGCCTTATTTGGCCTTATTTTTCATCCACAAACCTTAATTAATGCATCTTTTTGAGGATAATCCTGACATAAACCAACATTCAATCATAATTCGTGTCTATTTTAGGTCATGTGGCCTAGATTTAGTGATCTAGGACTCATATTCCACCTTGCGTGTATGGGTCCCACCTAAGTTTTGGGGTCTAGATCCTAATTTCACATGATTCTATGTAGCTTTAAAAAATGTGTCCCATAGTTAGGCCTAATGCCAGACTCAGATGCCACTTCTGGTGTATGAGTCTCATTTAGCCCAAAACTGAATTTAAATCAAATTCTTAGAGGGATTTTATCCTCCTAGATTTTATATTGGCTTGTAATGTTGTAATTTCAGGAAATTTGGCATAAACAAGTATAAATACAAGGTTATTTCACTCATTTTACACCTAAAACCTTGAGTATTGATGCATTATAGAAAATTTGAGCATTCAAGAGTTCACAAGAGCTTTCAGGTATTTACAAAAGTATTCAAAAGCTTTCAAGGGTTGATTATCAAGTGTTTTGGAGCATTATTCAAGTATCAAGCATCATGTCAAAGTCATCATGCATTATGTTTTTTTTGAGATAACAATTATGATGTAGGGTTTCATGATTCAAGCTAACATTCAATTCAGGATCTATCACATTCAAGAAGTAGTGAAGCTCTACATCCATTGAAGTCACATCATACATGTTTGCAACACTTTATTGCTAGAGTTTGGTGAGTTCTAACATTTCATTTTTTTCATTTATCACTCCTTTATCTCATTTGATTTCATTACAAGGTTTTATTACCAAAATGGGGTTTGACCAAGGAAAACCCCTTTCCACTAACAAAACAACATTTTCCCCTCTCTTTAGCATGTGTAATTTGTAGATTTAGGTTGAACGCATATTGAAGAATGAGATTTGAGAAAAGTTATCAAGTGTTCAAAGTTGTCAAAGTTGTTACCTTGCTTTGGATATCATTAAAATACATCTATAGGTTGCAAATCAAATGTTCAAACCAAAAAAATCAATTCAAGAAGGTAGAGCAGGGATTGAAAAGTAGATTCAGGTCCTAATTTTTGGAAACATCAAACTCAACTCATACGCCACTTTTGGCATATGAGTCCTAGTATAGTGAAATTTGTAGTTTTCATGAGTACCAAAAATATCTCTACTATATTTTTATTCGTACCTATAAACCCTTATCTTGGACTAAATCATCGAGACTAGTATATGAGTCCCAACATGCATTAATTTTAGTATTCTTAGCATTTGAAGTCTTCATCTAGGCCTCTATAGATTTCCAAGTGCACACCTTTGATCTCCTAGTGTTCTATTATGATTTACATGCATTTTTAGGTCATTTAGTTAAGTTTTGCATTGCACTAGGTTTTACACATCAGGTCTTGCATTCCATTAGTCTTTCCAAGCCCTACCTTGGTGGTGAGCCCCTCTTTAGTTTATAATCAGACCCTAGGACACCTTATTGCAAGATCTCCTACTATTTCATCCATGGATTGAGATCTCTAGGATTTCCTTGAATGAGAGTGAAGAAGACTGTTGTTTGATTTTCTAAACCATAAGTAACGACAATTTCACACCTTCCATTCTTAAAGATTGATCCACTTTCCATAATTTATTTTCTTTCTATAGAGACATGATTTTGAAGATTCAAGTGACTATACCTCATGTGTCATAGTTATTCTATTGACACACACATATATGTCATTAATTTATGATGTTCAACAACTACACCTAGTTTCTGTAAGCCCCTTATCACGGTTCCTTCAACTATTACTTTTTGGCGATCTAGCATGTCCTTAATTTGGAAAATCTATGTTCAAGAATTCAAATTTGAAGCTTTGATTTTTTATTACTAAAAAAGGATATATTCTTCTTCATTCCTATACCAAATATCACATTTCAAAGTTATCTTATATGTTCATTAGGAAATATTATACTTCTACCACAATAATTTTTTTAATCATGAGACCTATCATTCCCTAGATAGATCTTACTATCATAAATCGTCTAATGGAAGACTTCAAACAAAACTTTTATTCATGACCGATGAATAGCTGCCCCTTGAGTATATAAACCAACCATTGTAGGCATATATTCATGAAAAACAATGACATTTAACAGAAATAACTTATGATTATTGAAGACACAATCTATCTTATTCTCACCATTAACAATTATTCCTTCATTTTTATTATTTACTTTTACTTAATGTAGTCATATGCAAAGAGTCCAAATCTACCATAGCAATAACAATTTGTATTATAGTTTACTTTGAAATTTGACTTAAATGATACCCATCTTTATATCTTTTATCTTTAGGTTTACCTCTCTATTTTTTCATTGTTTCCCATTGAATGACTTATTTTCCTTTACCATTAACAATAAATTTGAAGTTGACTATCCACACGCTTCCTCTTTTCCTCCTCTTGTAAAAGTATACATACTAAATTCCCAAAGGTGCATTTTCCATCATAGTCAAACTAAAGTAATAAAACTAAATTGATTCTAGAAACTTGTTCAACAATATCCACATGTTTGTCTTCCAATTTTTTTTACTTTAAACAGCTAATCACTAAAACATTCATGATTGAAAATAATTTAAAAATAAAATAAAATACAAATTGTTTGTATTTGTAAATTTATACAAACCTTTCCTTGTTATCCACATATCGATGATGTATTGATGTTCATTTATTTGGGATGATCGAACCCTTGACAGACATACACGATAATCTTTGCTTTACATATTCTTCTCTGCCAATCTTGAACGGCGGATTCAGGCAAACTCTTATTATTTTTCGTAACAGAGGCTAAATCTTAAATTGTTAATAAACATAGTTTGTGCAATCTAACTTTCCGATTCGGTTAGATGCGAATCCGTTAGATTTGCCATGCTTAACAGACAAAATCTCACATATAAGAGTAAAAGTTGTATTTGGGCATGCAATGGCAATTGCAAAATTGAGACAATATCAAACCACCTTGTGATTTTACCATGAAAAAATATATTACCAGCAATTATTTGCAGACAATCTACAATACACAATCTGCGCTGACCTAAATCAGAGATTGAAGCTCCTCGGTCAGACGTAGCTGGAGAAATCAGCAAATAAAGCAACCCCGTAGCTTCCTTTCAGACACAGTTTAACAGCAACCCAATAAAGATCAGATCCTTTGCAGCTTTAAAACCAAAGATCAACAACTTCTTACAAACCTGCTAAGTAAATGGAGAGCTAACTGAAACTCGTTTGACATCAAACTTACAGAAGATGACACATCTACAAATCCTAACTGACACACATTCAACTTGTGGAGTTCTGAGTGTTCATTACACTAACTATTAAATCAGAAATTATAAAAAAATAAAATTCTAAATCATAGAGCTGTGCACAATTTCTGATAGAGTTATGAATCATTCCATCCTATTCTAGTGGGATATTTCCTTTTCCTTCTCCTCTGGTTTTCTGTGTGAAGAGAAGGGTTGTGAAAAGGGATTCACGTACAGTCCGGACTCAGCGTTGAGAGGGAAGTTGAGAATAGCCTTCGAACCGCGCAGTTGGAAAGCCGAACGGTCATATGCCACTGCAGCTTCTTCGGCTGTATTGAAAGAGCCAAGCCAAAGTCTGGAACCCTTCTTCTTAGGGTCTCGAATCACTGCAGCATATTTCCGGCGTGCCTTAACAAAGCTCACTCCCCTGTAATGGCTTTTTCGGCGCTTCCCACAAACAACAGTAGGTGTTGGTAAAGGGGAATTTGTGGTCTCGTCGGAAAATTCATCCCCTAGCAAAAAGTGGGCAATTGCATTCAGAGAACGAGCTTCGTCGGGTGTTAGCGTACTCATTATCGCCGTCGCATAATACCATTTGTGGAGAAATTGTGTTTGGGCACATGCCTTATAAGTCGACCTTAAATTAGGCAATCGAGTATATTCATTGTATTCGTCCACTTCCAACGCTTTCAAACGAAAATAAATTGATATTTTAAAAGTTTCACAAAACTTATTTCTTAATGGCCATAGTTTTCTTTAACTTATTATAATTATTAAAATGCAATTTTTAGAAAGTACTTATAGGATCTAAAATAAATAAAACATCATCATTTTTTGTTTTATTTGTCATCTCTAAACAGAGAGAACGAGCTAATAATATGTAGCAAAGGTTAATGTGATGGTCAAAAGGGATCCATATAACAACATTATAGTATGGCAATCAATATTGAAAATAAGTGGTGAACATGATAAGTCAATACTAGAGAACAGGCTAATAATATATAGTAAAGCTTAATGTGATGGTCAAAAGGGGCCCATATTTATAGCATGGCAATCAATGTTGAAAACAAACGGTGAACATGATAACTCAACAAATGATTTCATCATCATCTAGCAAAAAGCCACTTCCATAATTAGTTGAACCACAATAAGGACAATCTAGAGGAATCAAAATTACCACACAAAGGTCATTTTCCTATTGCTTTGAAGGTTTAAAGTTCCTCCATCGCATATTACAACTTTTGAAGTTAAACTTAAAGACATAAATACTATTAAACAAATATATTATATTGATCATAAGGAAAAAAACTATGTATAGACTTATAGTTGAAAATGACATTATTTCTATCATATTCCATAATTGAAATAATCATTATGTGTAAGACAATATCAAATTCATTTGAACTAGGCATAAATCATGGTAGATTAATCAATGCAAACCATTTTCCATGAATAGTTTAGGTGTAAAGGGAAACAAATAGGATAAACACATTTTTATTGTTATGAAAAAGAAAATAAATATATGTTAAATTGACTTTGGTTAGTGACAAGTTAGGTAAGGAGAGTTTACAACTCGTAAGGGACCCAGTTTTTTTTTAGAGACATTTAATGAAACTAGAGAGAAGGTATGAAATTGTAAGTTTATGTGATATCTCCATAGAGTCTTAAAGTCAAGTTTTTGTAAATTATATATAACCTTTTCATTGGAATAGACTATTAAAATATAGTTTTTGTTTATTTCCCTTTTTTTAGTTTTTAATGAATAGGTTTAATACAAAATTATATGAAGTATCAAATTTAGATTTGGAATCTTAGAAAGAGGTTAAATTATTAAAGAAAGACAACTACACCATCTACAAGCAAATATAGTTAAAAGTAGAAAATTAGAGTGAAAATAAAGTTCTTAAAGTAATTTATTATGGCACCAAAAATATTCAAGAGTGAATGGTTTGGTCTTAATTATTATAAAAATTCAAATAAAAACAATTGGAATTATATATAAGATATTAAGAAAAAAAGATTCTTTAATTATTTATCTTATTTATTATTGAAAAGGTAAAAAAAATAGTCCACCAAAATGGATCAACAATGTGATGGACCACTAACATTTCTAAGACCTTTTTCACTCAAATCATTCAAAATAAGTTGCCAATAACAATCATAAATGTAACCTAATTATCATAGAAACTATGCGGGATGTTTTTACAACATAACAAGTTGTGTACCTAGGTAGAAAGTTACTTTTTTTGAGCTACAAAGGACTCATTTGGTTTAAGTGGAGAATGGGTCCTTTTAGGGTTTCAAAAAAATTATTTTAGGATCATGTTCCTTGATGTTTGTACTCTTGACATCCATGTTATCAAGTTATAGAATTTGATATGCAATTTTGTAAAGCTCGTTTCGTGATCTTGCACTTTGAATGACAACTTTTTGCAACTTTGCAACTTTGAAAATCTTGTTCGAAATCTTGCTCAACTTGATGTTCAACCTATAAATCTACAATCAAACACTCAAGGGAAGAAAAAAATGTTGATTTTTTAGTGAATGGGGGTTTACCTTAGTTAAAACCCTTGTAGGTAATTAAATCAAATGATGAAATGAAGAAATGAAGCATGAAACATGAAATATGTAAATGGTATCACCTTGATGATGTCTTGTGAATCAAATCCACATACTATCATGTAGTGACCATGAAGAATACAAATCTTGGATGTGAAAATGGTTTGAACAATGATTGCAAGTAGATCTTCAATGCTACATCCACCTCTTTAGCTCAAAAACATGAATGCATGCATCAAACCCTTCAAATGATGATATGATTTTGAATTGTTGCAGTAAACACCTGAAATCTGCCTTGAAATGCCTTATGAATGCACTTCAAATACTCTATAATGCTTGATCACTTGAATTCTTTAATTCTTGAAATTCTTAGGATTTCTTAGGAGGAAACTAAGTGAATTAACCGATTATTTATACTGAATTAGGAGATTAACCCCGAAATTCAAAGAATTAAGGCCAACACTAGATTTAGAATGAAAGATAATTAAATTATTGCCAAAATGAAATTCAAAAAAGGGGGGTCTCATTAAGGGAGGACCCATTCACCATTAAGGGTGAATGGGTTCTGGCTAAGTTTCCAAGACCAAGCTCTGGGGGACTGAAAGAAGGCGAAAAACCCATTCCAGATCAACTAATAAATGGGGGTCTTGTTAAGGGAGGACCCATTCCCCATTAAGGTAGAATGGTTCTTGGCTCAACTTACAAGGACCAAACTTTACCTAATCAAATAATTTGTTAATTAAATTAAGATTGTCAGGATAGATCTTCATTAGGTGTCAAAATTTAGGCCTACATTTGAATCAAAAGGGGGTTAATAACTCCAATTAACCACAACTAATTAAGACCACCTATATAAATGTGAAATTATTTTAAAACACTTTACAACACTTAAGAAAGGTACACATTATGTACTTTTTGTTCAGAATGAGGCCCATTAGGCTTAATTAAGAAAAAAACATTCTAGAAAAGTGTGAGAGTGTGTTACATCACTTTACAACACCCTTAAAAAGGATCAATTTAGGCATTTTTTAGCTAAATAAAGGTCTTAAAATAGTGCGAATGTGTAAAACATATTACAACACCACTCCAAGATATCATTAGTATAAATTTAATGCCAGTTACCAAACCAAGCAAGGAAAAGGCTGCTTTTTACATTACTACATTTTACCCTCACTTTAGTGAGAGGATGACCCCATGCCAAAATCACACTAAATTAGACATCTAAGACACTTAAGTATGAAGCAATAACAAAGATACATGATCATACCTTGTCAAAGGGAAAGAAAAATAAACAAAAATAAAGGATCAAGCACAAATGTTTCAACATAATATGGAACGAGGTTTTTTATCCATAACACATGCTACTCACTCTGGGATAGTGGAACCTTAGTCTATCCACTAGGTGAGTTGTTCCAAAATATGTATGCTCACTTTGGGGTAGTGGAACCTCAATTTATCCACTAGGTGAGTTATTCCAACGAGGTGGAAAATGAGAGAATCATATTAGCCTCTCATACCATATCGAATTTATCCTCCTAACAACTTTTATAAGGCACCACAATGAAAATGATTTTGAATTTCATGTAAAAAAATTGTTAAAGGGAATTTTTCTTTGTTCATGTTATAGTCTTCCTCTTAGGGAGCATTGTGCCTAATGTCTCCAAGAGATGACAATTCAAAGTGTTTGATCGTCACCCATGGGATGCCTCATTCACATCATACAATATCAATAGATCATACACTCCTGGATGGCATTAAACCCAGTGACACCACCAAGAAGAATACACATCACAAGAAAAAAATAAAATCATGCCATTAAATTTTCCAAAAGATTTCATCAATGTATGGCCCCACTTTAAAGAGGTTACTACACCATTACTATGATAAATTGCTTTATAGTAGCCAATGTCTTTGTCCTAAGATGAGATTTTTCCTCAAAAAACCCTATGCCAATTCATATGTTTTCGAACCAAGTTGCATCATGAAATATGAAGGAAGGGTTGCCCCCAAAAATACAATGCTAAACCTAGAAAGAAAAGTATGTCACATGCGAGCCAACTTAAGGCATTTCTTCCACATCCCAAGCTTGCTCTTACGTATACATGGAAGGTGACCAGCTAGCAAAAAGAGACAATCGAAAAATAAAATAAAAAGATAAGGCTACCTAACCCCTTGCCCCCACTTAGTGCAAGACAAGGATGAGCCTAGAATGGATGATGGTATGCTACTCCTTACAAAAATGACATGATTTGAAATTAATGTAAACATGCAATAGTGAGTATGATATGATTCTACAACTATTGCATGGAAAGGAGCACCAACTAATGTTATTGATCATAATGAGTAGACAAAATATTGACTTGATGCATATCTAATGAGATATTCCCACATGTAGTATCTACTAGTTCAGGATGCACCAAAGTTAAAAAAAATTTGGAAGAATATTTTATAAGGTTGCTGATATTAATTGAAGGTTTCATTGATGGGTTGATTTCTATCAAAGGAAAATAGCCAAGTCCACAAGCTAATTGTTGCAGGTTAGGCTCTATATAGATACCTTGTTCTCTAGCATCAGGGTATGTGCAGGATCATGATGGGCCAAAAAGTGGTGATATCTAAGTGATATGATGGCCCATGTGGCTAACAATTTTTTTTTACCCAAAATTGATGAAATGAAAAGGGTTTTTAAAGGAGATTCTCAGCTTTCCACCAATATAAATTATGCTTTCCTTTGAATTTAATAAATAATTATTATTCATTTTCTATTTGAATTACGAGTAAAGTCCTGTTTGATAGGTTGATAAAAAAGAATCCATAGGTTTCAAACAGTATCACATTTTATGAATCCAAAACATGTGTCACATTCTATGCTTCACATACTATACGATTAAAAAAAACAGAATTGAATTTCATGAAGTTTTGACCAAGTTAAGGTGGTCAGAAATACACATTTTTAGATTTTTTTAAATTTGTAATTAAAAATTCATAATTAATTATTTACATGAATAAAATATTATCATTTTATTGTGGTTAGGGTGGTCAGATAAACACCTACTTATTTTTCCCTAAAATTTACGTACTACTGCATTGAAATTTCAAATTTTCACCAAATAGTTTTTATTAATTTTTAAATAATCCTATTAGTTTAGAAACTACATTCAATTTTCTACAGATTCTTTTATTACATATTATTTTTGAAATAATATAGATAACTTATTCAAATTTTTCGTCAAGTTGCCTAACTTTGATTTTCTGAATTTTATTGCCACTTAAGGGCTTGTTTTTTCCATGATGATCCTACACATACCCACCGCATCTTTTTCCACTATACCCAAGTTGTTTCATAAGTTCATACCCTCTTCCGTAATGCTTTTTTGATTCTTTATGATTCAATGGTTGTTCATAATCAAATTCGTCAGTGTTTGTCATGTATGTAGCATTTTCTTCTAAAGTGGTTGAAGTGGGCACTTTTGAATTTTTTGTTGACATTATGGATTTCTGTTTTCCCTCGTAAAAATCATTTTTATGATATGGGTATGTGCAAGATCATCATGGAAAAACAGGACCTTAAGTGGCAATAAAAAGACAGAAAATCAGAGTTAGACAACTTGACATAAAAATTTGAATAAGTTATCTATATTATTTCAAAAAAATGTAAAAATAGAATATGTAGAAAATTGAATTTAGTTTCTAAAATACTAGACCTTTATTTAAAAATATATATATATATTTCAAGAAAATTTGAAATTTCAATGAAGTAGTATTTAAATTTCAGGGTAAAAATAAGAAGTAGGTGTCAGTCTGACCACCCTAACCACAATAAAATGATAATATTTTTTTATAAGCTTTTAGATATAAGTAGAGGAATCATGTCCCGATGTGATGCATATTTTTTTATAATTTGTTTCCATGTAAATAATTAATTATGATTTTTTTATTACAACTTAAAAAAAATATAAAAATTTGTCTTTCTAACCACCTTAACTTGGTCAAAAATTCATGAAATTCATTTTTTATTTTTTTTAATCCTATATTATGCAAAGCATAGAATGTGACACATGTTTTGGATTCGAAAAATGTGATACCGTTTGAAAGTTATAGATATTTTTCAATCAGCCTATCAATCGGGACTTTATTTGTAATTCTAATAGAAAATGAATAATAATTATTTATTAAATTCAAAGTAAAGCATAACTTATATTGGTGGAAATCTGAAAATCTCCTCTAAAAACCTTTTTTGTTTAATCAATTTTGGGTAAAAAAAATTCGTCTGCCACATGGGCCATCATATGTCTTACATATTACCACTTTTTGGCCCATCATGATCCTGGACATACCCATGTTGTATTCTCCCATGAACGTAGGTATAAAATTAAAGCAACTCCTAGCATCTTCCAATAACTCTGTGACCTCTTCAATATGATTTTATTTTTCTTTCTCAGTATTCAAACAAATTTAAGGTTCAGGTTTGGCCTTGATAGTATAAACTTTGTTATATATGTTAGCAATGTAATTGTAACTTGGTTGATGTGAAAAATTATCACTATTAAGTTGCCTTTTAAGTGGCTCTAAGATAAGAATGGGTTGATTTTGAACTTATGGTTGTTGTGAGGGTGTATGAATGATGTCCAGGCTTACGTGGTTCAATAATTAGAGGACTTGAAGGAGTTCTAATGTTCATAATCTCAACACACTTGTCCCAAATTTCATGATCTTTTTGTGAATGGGAGTCTAGTGTCACTTCATCATCTTCATCTAAGGATGTCACATCACTAATTTTTGAAAGACATGTGTTAATGTTCTTATTTTATTGTGCATCATGATATCTTTCCTAGTAGGAGATTTTTTAGGAGAGCAACAAAGTATATGTTCATGACATTCAAAGTTTGGTTCTTCTAAAATGTCTTCATCATACTTAAGGGAGTTATCAATGATTGTATTTTCTTTATTATCAATGGTGGAATTCTCTTATTAAAAAATTTTTTCTCTAGGGGGAAGAGAGGCAAAGAAGATTCTCATAACTCTTATAAATTGGATGCTCTAACACAAAAGTATCTTCATCGTAAATAGGAGAGATATTAAGAGAAGGCCAAATTTTATTTTTATGATTTCATCAGGTTTTTCTCTAAGGTCTCATTCTCTTGTGCCATAATATCTAGTAGGGGATATTTTAAGATGTTCATCACATTCTATGGTAAGATTTTGTAAATTAGCTTCATCACAAATAGGGGAGGCATGAAGAGAAGGACAACTATGAGTTTCATGCTTACTAATCATTAAACTCTTTTGTTCAAATAGATATTCCCAAATGGTAGGGGCATTAGTAAAGGGAGAATAAATATTCTCATGATTGTAAATACATGTATCGTTTAACACTAAACTATCTTCTTTGTATGTAGAAGAGATATTAGGAGAAGGGTAAATTTTATTATCATGGTTATATACAATTACATCCCCATGTCCTATAATTTATTTCCATGTAGGAGAGGTAGGATTGACATAGCTCTCAATCATTGGATCTTGTAGACATAGAAAATATACATGCACCTGATCCTGGTTTACTAACATTGTTTCATCCTGAATCATACTCTCAACTTATCATTACCTTTCATCCCTTAATTAAGTAAATCATTATTTATTTGATTAGGTATTTCTCTCCTATGTTGATTAAATTAATCAATTTAATTTAATTAACCTTATATCTTTCTTTATTTCAATAACTCATTTTATTTAAATCAAGTCTCTAAAGTCTTCTTATTAAATTGAATAAATTAAACCTTATTTATTTTAATCTAACATTATCCCCTTTAGTTAAATAAATAAAATCATTTATTTAATTAAATCTTTCTTCTCAATTCTTGATTTAAATCAACTCATAAATTTGGGTGAAAATTATCAAATCATCTAATTCCTCATTAAATTGATCAAATCTAGATTAATTTAATCTCAATCACTAAAATCTTCTAGAGAATGCAACTTGCATAATAAATCAATTACTTTGATCTAGTAGATTTCCTATTTTCTCTCAAAATGGCATAAAAAGGGGAATATTCTCTCAAATTTGAATTCAAATTCAAGTGGGTTGGGTCCTTCCAACAAAGCATTCACTCCTCTTACATGTCCTTGTGCATTGAGCCAAGTGATATTAACTCCATTTATTTCTCCCTCCAACATGTCACATTCAAATTTCAAATTTTAATCTCATAGCATTTATAAGACACATTCACCAAAATATGTTGATTCCTCCTACAATCACATGTGGACAAGTGGCCTTCTCTCATTGGTTGGTCTTTTGTCCCACATTGCTCAAATATTTCCCATTCTTCCAATTTAGAAATCTATAAATGAGAGACTCTTCCTCTCATTCTATCATCCACAACCTGATTAAACTTACTATACTCAACTTCATCCTTAATGCAAGATCTTAGCTAGGTTATTGCAGGTTTTTTCAAGAACTCATCTTTTTCTTCATGAATAAAGTGGATAAATCTCTATCCAATCATCAAAGCTTACAAAGGAGTTGGGAAAGGGTTGTTTTCAACACACCAATCAGCACCAACTCCCCCATGGGATCAAGAGTTTGCATTCTTAATTAGGATTTCATTGCTATCTTTATTTATCTTTTCTTCATTTTCCTATTTTTAGCATTGTAAATGGATTTCATGGGGAATCCATGTTTTCATCTTGCATATTGATTTCACATTATGTGTATTTTTTGTATTTGTGCAGGTACACAACAAGGGTTCACAGATCTCTTAACACAAACATATCCTCCTCATATATGTGATTTTCATGATTTTTCATGATTGTATTTGCTTTCGCTAAAGCATTATCATAAGTAAGGGAGGTTTTGGGAGATGAATGGAAACTAGGTAAGGTGGTGTCAATGATGTCATTTTCTTGTGTCATAATATCTTTCCAAGGGGGAGGGGGAGAAGGAAAAACCAGATTTTCATGATTCTCAAAGATTTTACCTTCTTTCTCCGAAATACCTTCATCACTAACAGGAGACGTATTAGGAGAAGAACAATTATGATCATCATGATTGTCCATGTTTTCATCTCCTTCTATCACATTATTCCCACAAATAGGAGGGATAAGAGGGGGTATCAGGTTTAAGGAAAGTGTCAGCATTTTCACTCTCTTGCACTAAGAGATTCTCATAAATAGGAAATGTATTGAATTAATGAATATCAATCTTATTGACTAACTTTCTCTTTGAAAACTTGGAAAATATTGATACTAACATTTGTGACATGCAATGCAATGACCTACAATGAAATGTAGTTTTCAGATTCTATGAAATTTAATTTATTGATTATACAAAGAAATTGGCTGAAAATGAGATAGTTAAATGTAATTTTAAACTTTCAACAATGCACTAAAATGAAACAACAAATTGGCAAATAGAAATAGAAAGATAACAACACCAAACAAAAGCTAAAAACTGAGATTTTAATGTGCTGAAAATTAAAATTAGTAGGTAACAGGGACTCATTCACCAGTAAGCAAAAATGGGTCCTGGTTAGGTCTTTCTAAGATTTTCCTATAGAATTTAGAGTCAATTTTAATGTCTTTTTAGATGCCAGAAGGTACAGATCAGACCTGATCAAGGACTTATTCACTAGTAAAGGTGAGTGAGTCTTGGTTAGGTATTTTAAAACTATTTTATAATGATTTACTTGAGCTCTTAGTTATATCTTTCAATTCCAAGTTGTAGGCAATGAAATTCAGTTTCAGATTTTCCAAAAATTCAACATGAAAATGAAATGAAAAAGATGAAATGCAAGACCTAGATTTAAATGCAATTTTGTTTTGATTTTTAAATTCAATTTAATTATATTTATATGAGATAAAAAATGAACAATTTATTTTTGCAATTTTAAGATTTAAGAAGTTTAGAAAAATGCAAATCTAAACCCTATATGATATGCAAGATTTTCATGAAAAAAATAACTGATAAATAAAATCTTAATGAATGTAATATTTAACCTAATATGCAATGTGAGACTCCAAAAATAAGAAAATTGCAATTTTGAATGAGTCAGGTTCACCAAAATGAAAAGGTAAAAACTAGTACATTCCACCAAAATAGATCAACAAATTGATGGCCACTAATTTTTCTTAGACCTTTTTCATTCAAATTATGCAAAATAAGATGCCAATAAAAATCATAAATGCAACCCAATGGTTATAGAAACTATGGGGAATTTTCTAGAGCATAAAAATCTATGTATCTAGCTAGAAAGTAGTTGTTTTTGAGCTATGAAGGACTCATTCACCTTCAGTGGAAAATGTGTGCTTTTAAGGTTTTGGAAAACTAGTTTCAGGATCTTGTTCCTTGATGTGTACACTATTGAAATCCCCTTGATCAAGTTTTATAAATTGATATGCAAAATTATGTAGATCTCTTTCTATGATATTGCACTTTGAATGAAAACTTTTTGCAACTTTGCAACTTTGAAAATATTGCTCAACTTGATCTTCAACCTGCAAATCTATAATCACACACTCAAGGGTAGAAAAAATTGTTGATTTATTAGTGAATGGGGATTTTCCTTATTCAAACCCATTGTAGGTAATTAAACCAAATGATGAAATGAAGAAATAAAGCATGAAACATTAATGATATCACCTTGGATGATGTCTTGTGAATCAAATATGCATACTATCATGTAGTAGCCATGAATAATGTAGATCTTGGATGTGAAAATGATGTGAATAATGGTTGCAAGTATATATTCAATGATACATCCACCACTTTAGCTCGACAACGTGAATGCATGCATCAAACCCTTGAAATGATGATATGCTCTTGAATTGCTGCAATAAACACTTGAAATCTACCTTGAAATGCCTTATGCATGCTCTTGAAATTCTTTATAATTCTTGATCACTTGAATTCTTGAATGCTTGAAATTTTTAAAATTTCTTAGGAGAAAACTAGGTGAATCGACTCCTTATTTATACTAAACTAGTAGTTGCATGTAGTGACATGCAACGATGATCCAATAGGCTGGGGGAAGCACAAATGGCTGAAATGCAATCTAAGAGAGAGCATGTGTAGATATGTGCGTATGCTATACCTCATTGAAAAAAAATTAATATATACAAAGAGAGATAAAGTGACCACATTTAAGAATCCTTATGGCATGATTAATAACTCTTTTACGATACATGTACACTAAAAGGATAGGGGACAGATAAAGGTACTAATACATGTAGGGTATGTCAAAAGAATAATAAAATTATCTAAAAGCTTATATCAAAATATTACATGTAAAAAATTTGGTTGCAAGATTTAAAAATAGAGATTGTTGTCTCAATGTAATCAATTCACAAAAAATATTTAATATATTACACTTAATATAGGCTATTAAACATATGAATCTTGTCTAAATCTTATGTGAGAAGCATATAGATATGTAGATAGGAAATAAAAAATGAAACACAACAAAATGAGGCTTGCTCTCCACCCTACCATATTGGGTCATGGAGCCTCATGGGCTCTCACCAAACCCCCAAGCGAGAACATACATCATCCACCACCCTAGTCAATGGTGAAATCAATGTTCCCTATTACACTTCATATAGAGTCTATGAGGATGTAATTGTTTATTTGACCATTCTGACTGATTTTGTAGTCACTATGATTATTCTAAAAGGTCATTTATAACACATTATTTCATCAAAAAATGAATTATTGATATAGAATGCTCTACAAGAATAACAAAAAAATGTGAAGATTAGTGCAGTGATCATCTGTTGTTGGTAGACAATATGTAAATCAGGAGATATAAAGAGTTCTACAATTTATAATAGATAATATGTAATACACCTGTAATAGAAGGGATGGAAGATATAGGCATACCTTATGCACGTGGTGGAATGAAGTGTAAAGAAAAGAACTCTTTCTCTCCACCCTACCATTTGGGGTCATGGAGTGCCATGTTCTCTCACCAAACCCTCAAGCAAAAAAATAAATTTTCCAATACTTTAATCAATGGTGAAAGAAATGTTTCAGTCCCTACTAACTTTATACAAGATCTAATGGTGCCAAAACATCCACGAAGGAGTATTTTTAGGCTTGAGTATGGTCTACAAACATGAAAAGATAATGTGAAATCTAGTGCAATAAACACATTCCATTGGTAGACAATAAATAGATCAGGAAATATAAAGACTTGTACAATTTATAACAAATAATATACAATGCAGTTGTAATAGAATGCAACAATTAAATAAAATGTAGGCATACCTTATGGATGCAATGGATTATATTATGAACAAAAAAAAAAAAGGCTTGCTCTCCACCCTAATGGGAATTTTAAAAAATGGTCAAAATTCTACCTAAACTAGGCATGACTGGTTACTTTTAACAGAATGGAGGTCTGATATTTTTCCTTTAGGTTTTTGATCACTCATGAAAGATTGATTGGTATCCTTTAAAACCCTTGCATTATATTTTAATGGTGACTTGTTGTTGAGGGCTACCTATCACTTAAGTTATCTGAATGAGACTTTCATTCATGCTCTTACCCGCCCTTTTCACCCGACCTATTGGTCTCCTATTTGCCACTTGGACCTAAATGTTTATGCCACCAAAAAAAATTTCCAGCAGGCCCCACAAGTGTATTCTATTTGTTTTATGTAGCTTGGTGAACCATCTGATCATGGGTTTTGATCTGGACCATTCCTTGCGAACCTCAGAGGTTTTCCTGTTGATGTCACTTAGGTGGTGCGAGGTGTGAGAGATGTCTCCATCTTTCATATATGGAGGTGGGGCCTTTTCTCGATGTGCCAGTAGTGACAAGTGTGTGTCATTTCAATAGTGGGATATTAATGATAGGGATTAATGTTGATCATCTCTCATAGGCCTTAGAAAATCAGAGTAAATGCTCCTAAAGTACCGTGAGGTTTGTGAAAAGGCAACACATGGCCTGGCTCTTAGAACAACGGGGCTAGGTGGGGCCTGTTGCTCGATCGCGGCCTCCTATTTTTGTGGGTTGTGATTGGCTATGGATTTTATAAGGCAATGATGTGGATTTTCCACATCAATGGTTCAAATTCAAAGGGTTACTATTTATTGGCGTGAGGAGTTTTTGCACTCTGCAACTTGTTTTCATTAATGGCGTGGGTTTTTCAGTAGATTTTATCCTGATTTGCTTCCATGTGAATGGTATCCTCCTAATAAATACAATAATGGGTTCTATGCCTAGAATAATTTTGTGGTGGCAATATCATCCACTAATCGTTCGCATGCTTGTACAAGAATTTGGGAAATTAATTTTCTCTACACCAATTTCCTCTATAAATACATGTTAAATTGCTCAATATTATTATTTGCATTTTGAGTTGATCTATTTGCAGGTAGTGGATTTTTTTGTAGTCACGAGTAGCGCATCTTTAATGGACAAGTCTGAGGTGTGCCGAAGTGTCAAGGTAGGCGAGAGGAATTTGCAGTGCAAAGAGGAACAACCTGTTCCTAGTGCTCCTGAAGTGAGCACCCGAAGTGTGAGCAAGCGGTCTAGGCACTAGAATTCCCCTATCATACTCTCTTCAAGCTCTCATGCTGATGGGTCTGGGACTTACTCGAACTATCATTGCTATCTTGTGGCCATGACTGAGCTGGTGGGTGTTGTGTGTTGCTCATGGGTGGTGCTATTCCGATGGTTCGCCTTGTGGATATGGATGTGCGCATGCGTGACATGCTCTTTTATTTTTTTTCCGATTGGTTACTACGTGTAACCATTTTTTATTCCTCGGATCGTTTATTGTTATTTCTAACAATGAGGATTTTTTTCTAAATTTGAATTTTATTTCGTTATGAATGAAATTCATTTTTGAAATTAACAATGGAGCCCGATGATTGCTACTCTCATGTTCTATAAAAGAGATTTTATGGTTCATTGTTAAGGATCAGATTTTTGTATCCTAGGGCTAAGACATGTACAGTTAGTTTGTTTACTATAGGTTTCTCAAGAATATTAACTAGTATGTCTTTTCTAGGGCAAGAATATTATAAAACAAGTAGGGCCTACTTATGTAATAATAGATGTTGAATCAATAAATGAAAATATTTAGAACAATTTATCTCCTGGTTTCATGACATGAGTTGTGAATGAGTTTATTAACGATATATTCATTCAGCTTCAATGGTATATTTGAGTTCTTACTTCGTTTTTATGCTTTGACTTAATGAGTTAATCAAATTTCTTGAAAAGGAATTAGAGATTTGTAATGTTGTATTCAAGATTCCTTAAGGAGTATTGTTTTGAAAACTAAAAATCTCATAGTGTAAATCCTTATGGTGATATGTCCATGATATCTAGGTTATGTTTTGTGTGACTCCCGACCAATGGGTGAGGCACTGGGTAATTTCTTTAGGATTCCTCTTTTGAGAGTATAGGGCTGCATTTCTAAGCATGGTGGTTTAGAATCTGAACAATCTAAAATATCAAACCTTATCTCTTTTGAGAAAAAAATCTTATGTTAAATTTTCAATCTTGTTTCTTTAAGATATTTGCAATTAGTCTTTGCTTTTCCACAACCAAGATAATTTCTATCTAATTGCATTGGTGGGGATTGTATCTATATGAAGAAGTGTTCTTACTAGGTCATGAACATTCTTATTAACACACTTAGGAGAACCCTCCATGGTTTCACAGAGCCAAAAGTGTAGGAGATCTCAGTCTTTGACTAAGTCTCGTTAGTTGGCCACTAACTTTGTTATTTCTTGAATATAGAGGTTGGCTACCTCTTAGGGAATTACAGAGCCTTAGGTGGGAAAATTAAAACACCAACAAAATGGGGACTCTGCTGGGGACAAACTCAAAACTGTTGGTTGCAGACGATGTTGTTATAGAGTCATTGCATAGAGTTTACTGATTTTCCATTCTGAATTTAAATAGTGAATTTTTTTCAACCCTAGAAGGAAGAGGTTGTTGAAATGAACTTGAAAATCCTATGATCTGTGGTTTTTTGCTAGAAGTGGACTCAAGAGTTTTGGGTCTAGACAGTCCTGTTATAAATTTCATTATACTAAATGACATATTACTTGTAACCTTAAAGGTTAAACTCAATGGAATAGGCTCTCTTCCTGAATCATTAGCTGAATGGTGGTTTTATTGGGGAGACATTATGAGAAATTTAAAAGAAAAAGAGAAAAGAAAAACCATAGAAGTTGGAGGCGGCTATCCAAAATCACTTGTTTAGTGGATTTGAATGCTAAGTTTTGATGGTGATAGATTATGGATTTAAAATAGATTGGTAGCAACATGGTGTTAGAATATTTGAGGTATGAATCTATTGTGGACAAAGACCCAAAATGTGACAAGCTTTGAAAAGGAATTTTAATATTTCTTTTGAAATTCAATCCTCTATTGAAGAGGTGGCGACTATGTCTAAAGAACCAGTTGATATATAAAGAAAAAGTTCCCAATCTATGATATTTACAGTCAAGGAGAGAAGATTAACAGCTACTGCAAAAGTTACTAGGTATTTTCATTTTCTTATTACATCTAAACAATTCACTATTCTAAACTATGAGGGGTGTTTGTAATTAAGGATGAAAAATGGCTCCCAATTAGATGTTCTAGCATCAAGAATAGAATAATAATTAGATTTTCAATACTTCTAGCGATGCAATATGTAAAATTACTTGCGAAAAATGTTTATATTGTATCATAATTCTGAAATCAAGGAGCAATAACTTCAATCACTGATGGAATAATGGTTGAAATGGTAAATGAAATGTTTGATACACATGTATTGTTTTGAAAAATTTTAATGGGTATAAGAGGTTTCCAATATGAGAATTCAGACATAAATATGCAAAGGGAACACATTTCATTAAGCCCTTCAGGGGGTTTTGTAACTCAAAGGTATATTCCTTTTATTTTCAGTGATGTCAGCGGTTACCCTAATCTAATTCCTAAGAAGATTAGGAAGTATTTGCCTAAATACATAGGGAAAAGTGCAGAATCCACCTCTATGTATATACAGGATTTGTAGATGTAATGGGGGATTATGAAATCAGTCATGTGAGGATGTTATTATGAAGTTGTTTGTACAATCCTTAAGGGGTTATACTAGGGATTGGTATTCATATCTACCCACCTATTCTGTCAACTTGTGGAATCAGTTGGTGATAGTTTTTATTGAACAATTTGGTGAAAAAGTCAATCCCAACATATTAAGAAAAGGTTTTATGGGAATCCACATAAAATAAGAGGAGATAATCCCATATTTTAATCTCAGATTTGCAAGAGCTTTAAGAGAAATGCCTAGAGAAATAAGACCAAGTGAGGCTGAATGCTTGGTTGTATATCTTGGTGCTTTTGAAAAAGGGATGGGTTACCTATTAAGAGATAAATAACCTTCAAACCTGCACCAAGCATATCAAATGTCTCTGGAGATTGAGAACAACATGAAATACTCAATGATGAAAGGGTATCTGGCTGCAAGTATTCATTACCTTGGCCTCACTCATACTAGTAAAATTTCAGAGTTGGTTGCACAAAACATTGATTATGATAAGAGTTCTTTGAAAGTTGTAATATCTCCACCACTAAAGTTTGATGATGATGAGATTCAAGTTGGAAGCCATTCTAATTTGAATGGTGATGATCAAATTTCTTTTGTGCCAAAATTGTATGAGATGAAGAGACAAGATGAAGAATCTCCATAAGAGTTTTTCTTGAGATTTTTGGATGCCTTAATACAAATTCCTAGAGGTCTCAGACCTAATGAATTTGAATGCATTGATTTTTTTGGTGAAATTTATGAACCAAGGCTGAGTGCTTTTCCAAAAGAATTGAAACCTACTAACTTGGCCCAAGTCCTTAAATGGATAGAGATTGTAGAATCAGCCAAGGGTGTATCTACACAAAATGAAGATAATGCTTTCTCTTTCAAATAATGTTGGATAATGACACAATAATTTGGGGGGAAAAAAGATGAAGGATTAAGTAAGACACCCATTGTTTCTCCTTATCCTAATTATAATGCTCATGTTTCTAAGATTTTTTTATAAGCTAGTGATTATGATTGTAGAAGTGATGATTGCTTTACCGAGGATGGAGTTGAGCCTCTCTTTTTATGGGATTTGTATGGAAATGTGGAACCTCATGATTTTACTTGTTTCCAAATGAAGGAACAAATTTCAAATGATAAATTTTTAGAGTGTACTCTAGGTATACTGGTAATCGAACAAGTTTATTGTATAAATGTTAAGGAACTTGAGGACAATGAGGTGTGTGATCGAAATAATAGTATTGGAGATAACCAATATATTGATGAAAATATTGGTACTATTGATTTTCTTGATTGTTTCTATGAAGCTGAGATTGATTTTTTGTTACATTCTGACATTGATATTATTGGTGAAATGTTTTCAGCTTATAATGTAGGTGACATTGATATTGCTAGTGAAAAAAATTAAGCTTATAATGAAGGTGACATTGATATTGCTAGTGAAAAATTTTCAGCTTGTGCTGATATTTTCACTTATAAATTAACACATACAATAGGTGGTGTTGAACAGAAAGAGGCCAGTGCATAATATTTTCTCTCTATTGCCCATGACGAGATGGATGTGTTTGACTCTGGTTTTGAAGTTTTTCATTTGGGAATGGGTTAAGGATTGCAGGAAGGGATGTATACTGAGGGGCCTGAGATGAATGTGTTTACACATTTTTTGGAGAAAGATGTAACTTATATTTCCCACCTCTGTAGTATCAGGATGTGTTCCAAAACTTTTGAACATAGGTGTTGGCAACCAAGATTATGTCGAAAGCACCAGGGTGAGGATTCCCAAAGTTATGTGTCCTCCTTTTTGTGCTATGAGGTTTAGTTTAACATGCACCCAAATTTATATGAAAGTTTTCAGTTCTATGTACAAGTTGATGATAATGCTAGGATGTGCGATGTTGTAGATCAGATAAGTTATGAATGCTTCAACTTCTTAGCTCAATTGAGTAAGGATTATGTGAAGTAAGATCAGGTGAAGGGTAAGGTAAAATGTCGTTATGGTCATATGTTATAGTTAATGTTTGGACATAGGGTGTTGACAGATCAAATGCATGGGAATATAAGTAAATATCATAATAATTCTAGGCATATTGATTACTCTAGTAACTTAGAAGCACCAAGAGGTAAAATTTGCAAACTTGGTTTACTCCATGTAACAGAGAATTTTGTTTTTGATAGAGGTAAAATTTGATTTCTCTTGTTTGGTGGCTTGGGGCCACCAAGTTGGATATACACAAGTTCCAATTGACAAGCATGGTAGAACATTCGTCGATGCACTTGTGTGATTCAGTAGTCTAGTCTACAAAACTAGAGATTTTGAATTCTTGCTATGGCCGCAGGGGGCATACATCCCCAGTTGGAGCCACTGATGGGACTTTTAAAAAATCTATCAAAATTCTACGTAATTGAGCATGACTGGTTACTTTTAACAAAATGGAGGTCTGATATTTTTGGTTTAGGTTTTTGATCACTCATGAAAGATTGATTGGTATCTTTTAAAACCCATGCGTTATATTTTAATGGTCACTTGCTATTGAGGGTTACCGATCACTTAAGTTATCTGATTGAACCTTTCGTTTGTACTCTTACCAACCCTTTTCACCCAACCTATCAGTCTCCTATTTGCCACTTGGGCCTAAATGTTTATGTCGCCAAAGGTTTTTTCTAGTGGGCCCCACTAGTATATTCTATTTATTTCATGTAGCTTGGCGAACCGTCTAATCACGAGTTTTGATCCGGACCATTCCTCATGAACATCAGAGGTTTTCCTATTGATTTTACTTAGGTGGTACGAGGTGTGCGAGATGACACCGGCATTTTCCCGATGCACCAATAGTGACAAGTGGGTGCCATTTCTTTAGTGGGATTTTAATGATGGGGATTAATGATGACCATCCCTCACAGGCCTCACAAATTCAGAGTAAATGTTCTAAAATTATAGCGAGGTTTGTGAAAAGGTGACACGTGGCCTGGCTCTTGGAACAATGGGGCTAGGTGGGGCATGTTGCCCAATCGTGACCTCCTATTTTTGTGGGTTGTGATTGGCTATGGTTTTTCCTAGGTAGTGATGAGGATTTTCAATGATCACTGACTCGATCTGAGTCATCTAACTTTCCATGTGTGTTCCACATAAACGGTTCAAATTCAAAGGTTACTATTTATCCGTTGGAGGCTTTTTTGCGCTCTGCAACTTGTTTTCATGAATGGCATAGGTTTTCCAGTAGATTTTCTCTTGATTTCCTTGCATGCGAGCGATGTCCTCCTAATAAATGTAATAATGGCCTATATGCCTAGAATAATTTTATGGTGGAAACATTAGCCACTAATCATTTGGATTCTTGTACAAGCATTTGGGCAATAAATTTTCCCTGCACCAATTTCATCTATAAATACCTGCTGAATTGCTCAATATTATCATTTGCATTTTGAGTTGATCTATTTGCAGGTAGTGGATGTTTTTTTAGTCTTGAGTTGCACATATTCAATGGACAAGTCTGATGTGTACCAAAGTGCCAAGGTAGGCATGAGGAATTGATTGCGCGAAGAGGAATAACCTATTACTAGTGCTCCTGTAGTGAGTGCCCAAGGTGTGGGCAAGCGGTCTAGGCACTATAATTCCCCTGTCGTTCTCTCTTCAAGCTCTAGTGGTGATGGGTCTAAGACTAACTCAGACTATCATTTCTATCTTGCATCCATGACCGCACTAGTGGGTGTTGTGTGTTCCTCACAAGTGGTTCTATTCTAGTGGTTCATCTTGTAGATATGGGCATGTGCGTGCATGGCACACTCTTTTATTTTTTCTCTGACTGGTTACTAGGTGTAATCATTTTTTATTCCTTAGATTGTATACTGTTATTTCTAATGATGAGGATTTTTTTTGAAATGTGAATTTTAATTTTATTTCATTATGAATGAAATTAATTTTTGAAATTAACAATAGAGTCTGATGCTTGTTCCTCTCTTGTTCTATAAAGGATATTTTATGGCTCATTGTTAAAGGTCATATTTTTGTATCCTAGGGCTAAGACATGTACAATCAGTTTGTTTACTATATTTTTTTTGAAGATATTAACTAGTATGTCTTTTCTAGGGTAGGAATATTATAAAAAAAGTAGGCCCTGCTTATGTAATAACAAATGTTGAAGCAATAAATGAATATCTTTAGAAAAAATGCTCTCCTGGTTTCATGTCATGAGTTTTGAATGAGTTTATTCATGATATATTCATTCAGCTTCAATGCTATATTTGAGTGTGTACTTCATTTTCCTGCTTTAACTTAATTAGTTAATCAAATTTCTTGAAAAGGAATTATAGATTTTTGATGTTGTACTCAGTATTCTTTAAGGAGTATTGTTTTGAAAACTAAAAATCTCATAGTGTAAATCATTATGGTGATATGTCCATGATATTTGGGTTATGTTTTTTGTGACTCCCGCCCAATGGGTGAAGCACTGGGTAATTTATTTAGAATTCCTTTTTTGAGAGTACAAGGCTGTAGTTCTAAGCACGATGGCTCAAAATGTGAACAATCTAAAATTCCAAACCTTATCTCTTTTGAGATGCAAATCTTACATTAAATTTTTAGTCTCATTGTTTTAATATAATTGCAAATATTCTTTGGTTTGCCACAACTAGGATAATTTCTATCTAATTGCATTGGTGGGGTTTGTATTTGTATGTAGAAGTGTTCTTACCAGGTCATGAAACATTCTTATGAACACACATAGGAAAACCCTCCTTGGTTTCACTGCGCCAAAAGTGTAGGAGATCATAGTCTTTGACTAAGTCTCGTTAATTGGCCACTAACTTTGTTAGTTCTTGAATATAGAGGTTGGCTACCTTTTAGGGAATTACAGAGCCTTAACTAGGAAAATGAAAACACCAGCATACCCTACCATATTAGCTCATGGAGCCTCATGGGCTCTCACCTAACCCTCGAGAAAAAAAAATAATTCTCCACCACTTTGATCAATAGTGAAATCAATCCTTTGGCACTTGAGAAAATTGGTTGTGTTCAAATCAATGCTAGAAATTTTATAATAAATCGATATGCAGTTGTGAAATAAGAGATGTGATACAATATATATAGACTTACATTTTATATAGATAGAATATAGGTGAAGGCCATACACCATGAAAACGTGCAATTGTAAAGCTATTTAGCATTTTGGAGATCGTCACACCTTGTATATAAATTGAATGTAGTTGCAATCAAAAATGGTTTAACTTAGATATAGGCACACACAAGGAAAATTTGAACTTTACCGAGGTGAACAAGTTTCATTGGTAACCAATATCTAAATTAAGAAAGTGAATAAGGAAAAAATATGCAATACCATGATTGCATCTCGCACATAAAAAATGACAAGGAAGTGAATTTAAAAATGGTGGAAATGAAGAGGGAAAGAGAAGCAGTACAATTACTATTAAGAATGCCAACATTTCATGATGATTGCAATGAAAACAATTGTTTGAGATGATCCTCTTGTTTGATTCATAGTGCATTGTAATTGCTAGTATGTATCGTGTAGTATCTAGAAAAAAACAAAGGAGGATGTATACATAGAAAGAACATACATCATCCACCACTCTGATGAATGGTGAAATAAATATTACTTATTACAGTTAATATATAGTATATCATTCAAGCAACTCTTTTTTGAGGCTGAAAGAAATAATAACATAGATACATATTTGCACATAGGTAAAATAAAATAAAATGAAACACAAGAAAAGAAATCTTTCTCTCCACCCTACCATATTGGGAAGATAGACCATCATAGGTTGTGACACATATATATCCATAATTAGTCTTCAAACATATGAATTTTGTCTGCATCTAATGTCAAAAACACATAGATGTGCACATAGGAAATATGAAACTAAGCACAAAAAAAAGACACTTGCTTTGGATCATACATATATATCAGTGCAAATTTTGTATTCCAAGTAGGTATACATGCATTGTATGCCTTGGATGCATTTCTAGGGCTTTGTTCCTTGGATATATATATAGACATAGAAACAATGTGTGAAAATGTATGTATGTATAATTACATATAAAAAATAGGTAGATGATGGGAAATAAAAGGTCATGCGATAACTAAAAGGGACAATCACCATTACAATAAACAAGGATGTGAGGACCAAATATCCAGCTTTGACATTATTGCCCATGAGCAGGCAAAAATACTAATGACTTATTTTGTTTTTTTTTGCTTGGGGAGATCATTGGTAAAGTAATATAAAAGTCTTCATGATGACACCATTACTTGGAGTGATGGAAAATGGGTTTCCCATGTGTGTAGATATGTATATATGCCATCGTAGATGTAGAGAACATTGATACATATTGATCCCTATATTGATTTTGTTGGAACATGATTGTAATGATAAGTTGTATTTTAACTGTTATATGGGAAATTGATGCAACCATTAACCACAATGATGAACAATGTAATGTGTAGGTCTGGATGCATGTTATAGCAGATGCAAACAACATTGATAAATATTGACATTGTATTTTCAATGTTATATGGAATACTGATACCACCATTTTTCGCAATGGTGGACAATGCATTTCCCCTATGTACAAATATCTATGTATGTCATAGTAGATGCAAACACCATTGATACATACTGAACCCTATGCTTACATTATGCAGCATTATTGAAATGGTAAACTATATTTTAAAGTGGTATTTACAAGATTCATGCCTAGAAGAAATGGGAGAAGAATTATCACAATCAAAACTTTTGTAGTGCTTGTGCAACCATTGCCCCATGAAAAGAACATAAAATAACATAGAATAACCTTCACATAAATTCCACAATGGATAACCACACTTGAACTTTGACAGAAGCCTATCCTTGGCATAGTCCATTGCTATGTTTCCCAAGGTTTAAAATGGAAGGTGTTACTTATGAGTGTCTATCTATTTTGGGAGATCATAGACTGCAAGATGATGGGAGGCAATCTACATTGAACTTTTGCCAGGATTTTCATTATCCACCTTTGGTTTTAAGCCTTTTGGTGGCTAGGGAAAAGGTGGTGGTTAGGGAGAAGGTGGCGAGTGGTTTTTTTTATTCAGATTAAAATAATTTGGTGCGTCGATAGAGAGGGAAAGTAAAATGGCATCAACATTAATTGTTGCATGGTTTTTTTATAGTGGTGATGGTTGTAAGTAATACATGCCTTTTAAAGCCTTGGAAAACATAGTGAATGTCTACACACACCACGAATGAAACAAAATCACAAAGGTTTTTTCCTAATATTCACCTTTTCCCGCTTGATTCAAATACACCTCTTTCCACTAGCTTTTCTGCAAGAAGCGAGCAAAATAATATTGTAGGAAACACATTTTATATGCAACCATTGCCCCATGCAAAAAAAATAGAATAACCTTCAACCACCTTCACAGAAGTTGTACAAAATGTGATCGAACTTGCACCCTCACAAAAGCTTACCCTCCTTACTCATGACTCTAATTGCAAGTATAGTAACAGAACAAGACCCAATAATTCCTTACGTAAATTTTTGCATACATTCACTATGTTTCTCAAGGTTTTAAACATATGTGGCTACATGTAATTTGACACATGTTTTCAATCATTCCCCCCATTTTTTTGTTTTGCAAAAAGAACTTGAAAATCCAAAGCTTGAGATAATTACTTCACACAAGAACAAGTACCGCATGTTTCAGTTGATAAAAGCAATTTCAATAAATACACGATGTGTGTTTTGAACAACAAAACTAAAACTATCAATTGAAACATATGTACCCATTCTTTTGTTAGATGTCACAACTATTCTCAATGAATAGAGGCAGGGCTATGTGAAGGCAAGTAGCAATTAATTTATGTGGAGAATTTTAAGTATAGACATACAAAAAGAAAAAGAACAACTACCTTATGAAAATAATAAACATAGGAAGTGATGGCACTCTCAAATTTTGCAAATTTGAGATGCTATTTCAAATTTTTGCTTCTGCATTTTAAGAAGTGCACCCGATGAATCAGTCTGGGGGACCCACTTTGGAGGCTTGTATTTTGAAGCTTGTTGATTTTCATGTAAAACCCATTTGTAGATATACTCAATTGTCATGTGTGAATGTGTGTGTCAATTTTCAGCTTCCCATAATAAGTTTTGATGGAGTTTCAAAAAGTCAAGTTGGAGGATTTTGACACTGTTCTGCTATTTGTAGACTGTTTGTTTTGCAAAACAACCTACTATTTGAGATTGGATTTCACAACCAGTTGACTATCATGTCAAAATGAATATTGTTCTTTGTTCTCTATACCTAAATGATCTCACATGTCAGTTTCCAGAGCCTCATTATATGATTTGCTATTTTTAGCAGATCGTAACCAAATGCAATTTGTTCTATTTTGTATCTGCATTTTTGACAACCTTTCTGAGTGGTCAAATTTGATCATTAATAAATTTTGATCAACAATGTTTCAAAGAAATTCCTTTTGCACATATGCTCAGGGTATCTTAATATTCCACTATGTCTGATGGCAGCTTGCTAGGAGTTGATTCACTATTTTTACAAATTGGCAGTTGGGTCAGTTTTAATTGGTACAGAACAATTGTTGTTTCAGAAAAGGTCAATTGAGAAAATTTGTGGATTAATATCTTTAACCTCGTTACATATTTTTTTGAGTTGTCTTTTGCACTATATTCTCGAATTGAATGTTTGTATGTCTGCAAGTTCTCATTGCTTCATGAGGTTGTTTGAGGGGTTTCCCAGATTGATTCCTAAGTCAACTTGGCATGTTTTCACCATTCCCCAAACGGAACAGAAAACAATTTTTAATGGAAACCCAATTTACCATTTCACTTCAAATGCATCCAAAAGCTGTCCTAGGATGATTTCAGCATAAAACATGTTTGAAAATGATTTTTTTAGCCGGGTCCACACACGACCTGACATGCTTCGAATGTTTATGAAGTTGAAATGTTTTCTTTGATAATGAACCTATATTTGTTGCAGTGTTGCAACCACATCAAGTATGTTGTTCTGAGTTGATCAGTGTGTGCATGGGTGTACAATTGTAATTTATTTCAAGTCCAAAGTAAGATCCACCTTTCAAATGAGGAGTTTGAAGGTCGTGTTTCAGTTGAATTACCATGGGATAAAATTCTAGCACTTTTTAGTCTTGCTAGATTTTTGAATAGCTACGTGATATCAAGATATATTTTTTGACAAAGGAGGCACCATAATGCATTGAGTATGTAGGATTTTTGGAATGAATGGACATGGAGATGTTTGTTGCTCAATGGTGTCTTTTGCACTATTTATAAGGGGTGAATTTAATATTGCAGAGGAGTCAAATAAAGCCCCACGATGGAATCAAATTGCTAGGATCCTTCTGCTTTTTTTCACTTGCATTGCAAAGTATTTTATTTAGCTCATATGTATTATTAAGGGATCTAATTAATGAGGTAAAGAATCTTGAAGAGCTTAAATTCCATTGTGGTGTTGGCATAGACCAAGGAGACGCATCCATTTGGTATAACAAAGGAAATGTTTAGTGACGATAGGGGACAACCTTTGAAAAAATTCATAGATTTTTAAACTACATTTAATGATGGCATAGAAATTATAACAGGTTAATGTGAAAATAAGGGAACACCATTGTTGAGCGCACAAAGTGGATTGTTGAGAAAATTCAATAACCTCTAAAGATACCACTGCACTAGACATTGGAGGAGGAGCAAGGGGCACATGATCCACCCAGTAAAGACATGCGCACTACAGAGAGGGGATGGTACCATCATAGAATAAGGTATAAACATCAATCAGAGCATAAATATGCCCATGTGTTGTTTCAAGGGGTGCAATCTAGAGTAGGAATTGGGTGCCCATCAGGGTATGAAGGTAGGTCCAGTTTGAGAGGAAAATGAACATCCATTAGAGAAGTTGGAGGGAAGGTATGGAGAAGCCTGCACAACCAACTAGAGGAAACCCACACCTAAAGAAGAGGAGGAAAATGCAATTAGTATGGGGCATGGCCAAGCAAAGAGGAGATTTGCACAATGCACAAAATGCATTTGTTGAGAATGCTTTCGAAACTTTCAGGAAAATATATGCAATGCCATCGAGCAGGTAAAGAGGAGTATTGAAAGAGGAATTTGTTGGGCGCGGTTTTATGCAGGGAACAATGGAGATGTCAAGGAAGACATCTTTACTAACTCTGTGAGCTCACACCCACAATGAATATGTTTATAAAACTTTAAAAAATCTTCAAGCAAGGTCAGAGCCCGCACATTGGAGGTGAGAGCGCACGCATTGGAGGTGAGGGCCTACGCATTGCAGAAGAGAGGGAAAATGCATTGGCCACAAGTTGGGTGCGCATGGTGGAACAAAGGAAGCACATGATGTGTGTTGGCCATAGGGTGAGAGCTGCAACCACGAGAGGAAAACCCAAGCTAATGGAAGAAGTATGGAGGCTCGATGGAGGAGCATGGCCATGAGAAGAGCATGAGAGCTTGTAAAAAATGAGTTTAGGGCAACACAGTGAAGGCCAAGGGAGATCTACAGTTAGGAGAAAACCAAGGATGTGGGTGAATATCAACCATAGCTCACAAAACTCGCATAACTAAGGGTGACGTGAGCTAAAGACCTACGAGGCCTGCAAAATTAAGACATGTGGCAGGTGGGTCTCAGAGGATGTGAACATATGAGAGAGTTTTCTCTTCTCAAAAGGGATTTTCATTAAATGGAAAAGGATTTAAAAATTAAAAAAATTCATAATCTTCCCAAGTATTTTATATAAAGTATGAGGGGACGGGTAAGGGTTCTTATTTACCTGATGGTTTAAACAGAAAGCTCTTTGTATTTAAAATGCAAGTATTTTAAATATAAAGGGTAAGCATTTTAAATGCAGATATATGGCACTGATATTTTATTTTATTTGGTGGAGTGAATAAAGTTATTCACTGTGTAAGTGATTGTTCTTCATGAAAGAAATTTTATTCACTGGAAATAAACATAAGGTGTCGCGAGGTAAGTGCCTGAGTGTGAATTGTTTTCAAACTATAGGTAAATGGTAAATGCATGAAGGAGGTGGATTATTTTATCCATGGGGGTAAAAAATTTAAATAAAGAGTGAATTAAATATTCATTCTGGTTGTTTTATAAAGTGAATTTTTCAGTTTATAAACATGTATTATGTGTTGGGAATGAATGTGCAGAAAATAAAAGTTAGAAATAGAATTTGCACAGGAAAGAGATATTTTCCAGCTGGGTGAATTTGAAGTTTCTCCACATAGGCATATTTTTTGTTTTTGGGCAATGATGAGAAAATGTGTTTTTTGAGGGAATATGTTTGTTTCTCAAGAGGAAGGGAGATGAGATATTCTTTTCAGTTTGATCAATGGTGAATGAAGGTTTCAGATGGCAATTCCAGATCGGTTTTGGGGATGCTCTTGGTTTCTTTTCTATTTTCTATATCTTCTCTTCTTTTCTCAATTGTAAGGGTTCCAATCTCTGAAGGCTCTACAATTCAAGCATAAGCTATGGGTAGATTGTAAAGCTAGAGGGAAATATGACTGTTAGTCATTTAATTTGAAAGTGTGTGTTATGAATTGTTCTCTTATGTTTATGTATGTTGATAATTATCTCCATGGCTAAACTATAATGCTATTTTAGATTCAATAATAAAATTGTCTAAATCTGTTCATGTATGTTTGCTTCATTTGAGCTACATTTTTTGTTGCATTATGTTATATGAATGGTGTAATTGCTTTAATAATGCACAAGATGCTTTTATTATTTCTTATTATTTAGGGATAAGTGTAATTTCTTTGACAAATGTGACAGGAGTGTTATGTTTCAGGTGGATTTATAAGAAAAATTATCAGAGAAAGTTGTAGTGGTCTAGTTGTCATAATGTGACAACATTTGCAAGACATTCAGAGCATGTTCAACACTAAAAGATGAAAGCTAGTTATATGACTCCATAGCCCATTTTTTATGACACTGGTCCATTATCATGTTTCTATTGTTTTTAGTTTGGTCCCAACTCTTTAAATCAAAAACCATTTCAAATTTGTTTTGTTGAGTTGTGTTTGCCATGTTCTCCATGCTGATTGATGAAATTCATTCAATATCTTGCCAATATCAAGTGATATTTTAGGTTTCTCTGCATATTTTTGTAAGAGCATCATCTATTAAGCAATATCCTATTACTTATGTGTCTAGATTGTTTGATGTTGCTAAAGGGTTACTCCCCTAGGTCTTACAGAGCTTGGAGTGTAGGGGAAATGTGTATCCATTCCATTTCCTCTCATTTGGCCACTAGCCTTTGTGGTTATTTAATATAAAGGTTGGAAACCTCTTAGAGAATTACAAATCCTAGTTGGGTTGTATTTTTAAACACCAACAGAATGGCGACTCTACTGGGGAGAATTTGTAAAAATTCTTATTGCAGAATCTAGCCTTAAGAGTCAAGGCATAGAGTGAAATTATTTTTCATTCTAAATTTGTTCAAGTTTTGAAGGATTTCAACCCTAGAGAAGAATTTGTTGCAGTGAACCTTAAAAAAATTGTAATCTGTGGTGCTCTATTGTTGGAAAGGAACTCATAATGAAGTTTAAATTTGAAAGAACTTCATACTACTTGAAATTCAATCCTCTATAGAAAGAGGTGGCAACTCTGTCTGATAGAACTTGTTAAAAATTTAAAGAAAGTTCTAGGTCTACAAACATTATGAGTTAGGAAGACAATTTGCAGCAACTGCAAAGTTTCCAGGTATTCCTCATTCTTGGTTTTCAAGAAGTTTGTATACAGAAACCATGTTTGAACATCTTAGGAAAAACTTTGGTTCCTTATTAATTGATTAGCACTAATAGAGGGTCCAAATAATAGTAATACTTTGTTTTCATACTTTTGAATTGTAATTTGTAGCCTATGTATCTTGTTGGAGAAGTATGCTTGTTCTAGAAATTTTCTCACTAAACATATATTATACGTAAATGCATTTGAATCATGCATTGTGGTATTCTAGGATTGTTATGAAAGATAGAAATAGGGCAATGAATGATCAATTGTATATTTGATGTGTAAAATTTGAAAAGGACATATCAAGATGCCTCAATACATGCACCCTAGTATGGTTCCAGCTGGAACTATTGTTTGTGATCAGTCCCAACCAGATTTTCAAAGAGGTTTTAGCACTGGAAGGTACAGAGCTATCAATTTCATTAACTTTAGAGGTTACCCAAATGACATTCCAACTAATGTCAGAAATAAGTTACCAAGGTTCATTGGTGATAAGGCTAAATCAACAATTAAACATTTGCAAGATTTCAGTAATGTGATGGATGATTATGAGATTGACCATGAGGATGTGATCATGAGGTTATTTGTTCAGTCCTTGAGAGGAGATGCAAGAGAATGGTTCTCTTATTTACTAACCTCTTCCATTCATTCATGGGAAGAGCTCAAGGCAGTGTTCATGGAATAGTTTGGAGAACGGATTAACCTTGTTTTGATAAGGAAAAGGTTCATGAAGATGGAGAAAGGAAAAGATGAGTTAGTCCCATCTTTTAATCTCATATTTTCAATGATCACAAGAGAGATCCTAGAGAACATAAGGCCAAATGATGTTGAATGTTTGGTTGTATACCTGGGAGCATTCAACAAAAAGATGAGGTATCTGTTGAGGGGATAAAGAGCCTACAACCTTGCACCAAGCATATTAGATGGCTATACACATTGAGAACAATTTGAGATACTCAATTCTGAAAGGACATAGGGTTGTGAGTGTTGGTCATCCTAACACACCTCAGGCAGATAAAACTCATGTCGCAGATAATAAAAGTGTTTGTCAAGACGGTAGTGATGTTGCTTCTCCAATTTCTCCATCATCATGATTTGCGGATCCTAATGAACTCCATGTTGAATGTCATCAAAATGTGGTGCCTCAAAATGAAGGTAGTAGCTGTCTTATTCAAGAAAATCAGAACATGATAGACAAGAATGTAAAGAGTGTGTCAGAAAATGAAGATATTTGTTGTATGAATGAGGACATTAATTATAATCAATTTACAATTAACACATGTGTAGATCCTTGCCGCTTTAATGAATAGGAAGATGGATGGTTTGATGAACAAATAAATTTGTATGAAATGTTTTCTTGTAATACCTTGAATGATGAATAAATAGAAGAGATGAAGGTCATCATTCCATGTCATGTTTCGGTCAGTGAAAATAGTACAACTGCTAATGATATTCTTTCTCAAGTTAGTGATCAAGACATTCAAGATGGAAGTTCAAGAACCTACTTAGAGGAATTTGAACATGGTTTGTATAGTGATAAGTCTTTCTGTGATGAGGATGATGGTGAAAATCAAACTAATTGTTCTCTTGATGATTATGAAAGCTCTTATGAGAATGACTTAGAGGTATGTTCTTCACACAATGGATATAATGATATGGACACTGATGAAGTCACTTATTCACAAGTAAATTATCCACTTATACTTGAGAAAAACTTGGAATTTAGTTCAAGTTTGACAGAAATGGAGCCTATTGATTCAGTTAATGATGAAGAATTTGAGGATGAACATATATGTGTTCAATTTTCTAATCATGAGCATAATAAAACTAGAAGTTATGAAAATGTTGAAGAACTTGTTTATATCTTTGTTGTCCATGAATGTTTATATGCTCAAGACAAAGATGGAAATGTCGGTAGTACATAAGAATAATGATAATATGCACATTGATAATGGAATTAATTCGATTTTGAAAAATCAAGTTGTGTATAGTGACAATCGCATGAATCTAGAATCAACATTATCATCCATAGATAATGTGAAATAGTTTGACGGACTTTCAAGTTGTGTTGACATTACAGAATTGTTTGATCAATGTGTAGAGAAGCCATATGATGTGGATAGTAATGGGTGTGATGTTAGTTAGTATGAAATTGAATACGGATCTTGTTTTAACGATCTCTCTCATCTTTATGGTTTGAAAATGGATGTGTTTCCTTTGAATAAGAAATGCATCAGTGAGACAAAGAATGAAGGTGTTAATTTCATTGCTAATGAACACTTTTTAGATAACAACGAGTCTCTTGTACATGGGTCAGTATGCCTATTAGATGAAAGTGCACATGAAATTTTATTTTCTGACCCTATTACTCCTAAAAATGATAGCATTGAGCATGTTGTGAAGAATCAATGTGAAGACCTTGATTTAGGGTCAAATTTTGAATGGTCTAAATCTGTGTTTGAAGCATCCTATATGGAACTGCATGATAGTTTGAGGAATGAGTTTCACAACATGTGTAAACCTAAGATGGAGAACAATGCTCATGCATTGGGGGTTGATATTTTTGATGAGTGCCATGAGTTGAATGAAGTTGAAAGTACTTTTAGTATTGACAAATCTGATTTTCAGAATCATGAAACACATGATAATGTGTTTGGGCTGCGGTTTTTGGGTGATGCCAATCCAACCTATGATGTTTTTCAGTTGGAGGAGATACAAATGTATGAGAACATTTTTCTCAACACACAAGATGATTGTATGTTGCTTTTCAGCCATGATGTTTCCTTTGAGCATGATCATTCTGAAGGGTTTAGTGAATGTGATAAGACCATGCTTTCATATGATCTTAATCACCAGTTTGAAGTGTTTCTTCTTGATATGAAATCAGAAAATGAAATGATGAATAGTGGTGTGGCCTATCTGATTTGGTTTCCACTTGATGATAGAGTTGAATAGGGAACAAGTTTTCACTTGCACAAGGGCAGTTTGCTATTGTTATTTACAAAGATGCAGTCACAATTGTTGTTATGGTTTGACAAAGGCAAGCATAGATTGAGGGGGATCAAATATTTCTATAGAGTTGTATATGATAGAGGTAAATGTTGATCCTCATTTTTTTCATTTGGTGACCTAAGGTCATCAGATGAAGTTGAAAAATGAAAGTTGAATAGGGGAATAGTTTGAGGACACCCGATGGACTCAGCTTTTGGTCTACTCTCCCCAGAGATCTAGAATCTTCCTATTCCCACAGGGGTCATACATCCCCAGTCGGGGCCACTAATGGCACTCTCAAATTTTGCAAATTTGAGATACCTATTTCAATTTTTTGCTTCTGCACTTTCAGAAGTGCACCTGATGAATCAGTCTGGGGGACCCACTTTAGAGGCTTGTATTTTGAATCTTGTTGATTTTCGTTAAAAACCCATTTGCAGACATACTCATTTGACATATGTGAACGTGTGTGTCAATTTTTAGCTTCCCACGATAAGTTTTTATGGAGTTTCAAAAAGTGAAGCTGGAGGGTTTTGACACTATTTTGTTGTTTGCATATCTTGGTTGACATGATGGTTTTAGAGTGTTGTGGATCCTCGTGGATTAATTTTTGAGTGCTTGGCGAGTTTTTGGATGTTGTTTTAGGTATTCATTATGTTGTGATCAACTTCGGTCAGTGCACATTGAGTTTTCTTCATGAATTAGGCTGACAATTTATATTCATCTATTCTTTATTTTTGGCCAACAGAGTTGTTAATGTAATTTCATTAAGCAGATATGTAAGAGAGATTTTTTTATTCATTTGTGAGTCATTTATGGGAAGTGTGTGAAAGATATGTTCAAATAAAGATCATATCCTTCGATTTTAGAGCAAAGTGTAAAGGAGTTTGAGCGAAGTGTGAAGAAGTGTTTTTGTGCCTAACCAAAACTGTCATTAGGCTTTTGAAGAAGCTCATTTCTTAGTTCAATCTCATCAGATGGATTTTATATGAATTTTTTATGTAAGGTAGTGAACCTTCCCTTTTGAGCAGTGAGCTGTAGGTAGTGTGCCTAAATGCATTTTCATTTCTTATTCATTTCTCTTATGCTTTCAACAGGGTATAAATTATGGATTAACCTCCACCGTGGTTTTTCCCCTAATTGGGTTTCCATGCAAAAAATATTCGTGTTATGTGTGTTTCTAATGTGTTTTTGATGAACTATTTCATTGTTAATTATCAGATCTAAGATTAAATCTTGATAAGGTTAAATAAGTTTTAAATTCTATGGCAATTGATTAAACCCCCTCTCTTATTTGTGTATCCATGTTTTGCTAGCAAATGTCTCCCTCCCTACCTTTTCCCATATCTACTCTCTATATCTCATCTCTCTCCCTCTACCTCTCTCTCTCACTCTCTCTCACTCCTAACTCACCCTCTTTTTCTCTCACTCTCTCTTATTTATCTCACCATTCTCTATTTCCCTGTCTGTAACTCTCTACTTCTCTATATGTCACCATTCTCTCTCTACATATCTTTATCTCACCTATCTCTCTTTACCTCTCACTTCATTCCCTCTCTCACCCACCCTCCCTCCTTCCCTCTATCTCTATCTCTCTCTAATATTTATCTCACCTATCCCTCTCTACTTGTATATCCCTCCATCACTCCCTACCACACTCTCTTTATTGCGGTCTATCTCACCTCTCTCTCACCTCCCTCTCTCCCCCTACATACCTCTCCCTCTACTTCCCTCTCTACCTACCTCTCCATCCATCACTCCCTAACACTCTCTTTGCACCTCTCTATCTCGCTTCTCTCCCTCCCTTATTCTCTCTCTACTTCTCTCTACCTCTCCTTATTTCTCTAATTATCTTTATCTTCCCTAGCCCTGTCTCTCTCTCACTACATGTCTCCCTCCCTAAATTTTCCCCTATATTATCCCTATCTCTCATGTCCCTCCATCTACCTCTCTCTCTCTCACCTTATCTCACTCCTCCCTCACCTTCTTTCTTTCTCACTCTCTCCTCTCTATCTCACCATTCTCTCTTTCCCACTCTATAACTCTCTCCTTTATATTTCACCATTCTCTCTCTACTTATATTTATCTCCCATATTCCTCTTTACCTCTCCCTTACGCCCCTCTCTCCCCACCCTCCATCCTCACCTTTATCTCTATCTCTATCTACTTCTCTCTATCTCACCTATCCCTCTCTACCCGCATATCCCTCTATCACCACCTACCACACTCTCTTTATTGCTCTCTATCTCACCTCCCTCTCTCTCCCTCCATACCTCTCCAAGCTCCATTTTTCCTTCCTTATCTACTCTTTATCTCTGATGTCTCTCTACCTCTCCATCCCTCTCTACTTATCTTTAACTCCTGTTTCCCTCCCAACCTCTCTCTCTCTTCCCAATCTCTCCCTCCCTCTCTTTCTCTCTCCCCTATGAGGGTTGAGGGTGTAAGGTTCAATTTTTAAGGTATAGGGTTGAGGTTATAGGATTAAATGTATAGGGAATAGAGTTTATGGATTAGGATATTAGGTGTAAATTTGAGGGTATAGGGTATAGGGATGAAGAATGAGGGTTTAGGGTTTAGGGTTTAGGGTTTAAGGTATAGGGTTGAGGGTTGAGAGATAGTGTTTATGGTTGAGGGTATAAGGTTAAGTGTGTAGGGTATATGGATTATGGTTTATGATATTGTGTGTATAGTTGAGGGTATTGGGTTGAGGATATTAGGTTTAGGGTCAATGGTTTAGGATTTAGGATGTATGTATAAGTTTGAGCATTGAGGATTGAGGTATAATGTTTTAGGTTGAGGGTATGAGATTAAGTGTATATGGTATAGGGATTAGGGTGTAGGGTGCAGGGTTAAGGGTATAAGCTATAGACTTAAGGCTTGAGAGTGTAGGCTTTTCCATTTAAGAATGGGTTGAGGGATAATGTTTATGGTTTATGGTTTATGGTATAAGGTTGACGGTGTAAGGTATAGAGATGAGGCTTGAGGGTGTAGGGTTTAGGGTTTAAGGTATAGGTTTGAGGGTTGAGGGATAGTATTCAAGGTTGAGGGTATAGGGATAAGTGTATAGGGTATAGGGTTGAAGGTATTGGGTTTATGATTGAGGTTTAGGGTTTAAGGTTTAGTGTGCAAGGTTGAACCTAAGGTTTATGGCTTAAGTACATAGGGTTGGGAAAAAATGTTCAGGGCTTAGGTTATAAGGTTGAGGCTATAGGGTATAAGGATGAGGGTTGAAGGTGTAGGGTTGTGGTATAGTTTTCAAGGTTGGGGGTGTAGGTTTAAGTGTATAGGGTATAGGGATTAGGTTTTAGGATATTGGGTATAGGGTTGAGATTATTGGGTTTAGGGTTGATGGTTTAGGGTTCAAGGTTTATGGTACAAGGTTTAATGTAGGATATAGTGTTTAATTATAGGGTTAAGGGTTCAAGGAAAATGTTTAGGGTTTAGGGTATAGGCTATAGGGATGAGGATTGAGGGTGTAGGATTTATGGCTTAAGGTATAGGGTTGAAGATATAAGGTTAAGTTTATGGGGTATAGGGATTAGGCTTCAGGATTGGGGGTATTGGGTTAAAGGTTTAAGGTTATGTTTATAGGGTATAGGTATTAGGAGAGAGAGAGAGAGAGAGAGAGAGAGAGAGACCCCATATTTTCAAACATGCCACTACATTACCAATTTGGTGAAATTGGTAACCTAACTTGCCATGTTTGAAAAAATGGGTCCAAGAAATGGGGTGTCTGGGTGATTTACATCATTAGGAGATCCCATTTATTAAACCCATTTTTTTCAAAACAGGCCACTACATTACCAATTTCACCAAATTGGCAAGCCAAAGGGCCCACTAGCTTGTCAATTTAGTGAAATGGCTACATAACTTGGCTTTTTGAAAAAATGGTTCAAAGAAATGGGGTTTCCTAGTGATGTAAATCACCGAGAGGCCCCATTTCTTGGACCCATTTTTTCAAACAGGGCAAGTTAGGTCACCAATTTCACCAAATTGGCAAGCTAGTGGGCTCACTAGCTTGCCAATTTGGTGAAATTGGCAATGTAGTGGCATATTTGAAAAAGTGGGGTCTCTCTCTCTCTCTTTCTCTCTCTCTCCTAAACCCTAATCCCTATACCCTATAAACTTAACTTTAAACCTTCAACCCAATACCCCCAACCCTATACCTAATATCCTAAACCCTTTTTTCAAATAGGCCACTACATTGCCAATTTGACTGAATTGGCAAGCCAATGGGCCCATTAGGTTGCTAATTCAGTGAAATTGGAAACCTAACTTGCTTGTTTGAAAAAATGGGTATAAGAAATGGGGTCTCTCAATGATGTAAATCACTAGGAGACCCCATTTCTTATACCCATTTTTTCAAATAGGCTACTACATTGCCAATTTCACCAAATTGGCAAGTTAGTGGGCCCACTAGCTTGCCAATTTAGTGAAATTGACAACCTAACTTGCCCTGTTTGAAAAAATGGGTCCAAGAAATGGGGTCTCCCGATGATTTACATCACCGAAAATCACCTTTTATTGGACCCATTTTTTCAAACAGGCTAGGGTATGTGCAGGATCATGATGGGCCAAAAAGTGGCAATATCTAAGTGATATAATGGCCCATGTGGTTGACGACTATTTTTTTACCCAAAATTGATGAAACGAAAAGGGTTTCTAAAGGATATTCTCATATTTCGACCAATATAAATTATGCTTTACCTTGAATTTAATAGATAATTATTATTCATTTTCTATTTGAATTACGACTAATGTCCTGATTCATAGGTTGATTGAAAAAAATATATAGCTTTCAAACAATATGACATTTTTTGAATCTGAAACATGTGTCACATTCTATTCTTCACATACTATAGGATTAAAAAAAACAAATTGAATTTCATGTATTTTTGACCAAGTTAAGGTGGTCAGACATATGAGTTTTTATATTTTTTGAAAGTTGTAATAAAAAATCATAATTAATTATTTAATTGAAAAAGAATTACAAAAAAATATGCATCACATCGGGATATGAGTCCCCTACTTATATATAAAATATTTTAAAAAATTATTATCATTTTACTATGGTTAGGGTGGTCACACAGACACCCACTTCTTATTTTTGCCCTAAAATTTAAGTACTGTTGCATTGAAATTTAAATTTTTCATCAAATAGATTTTAAAAAATAAAAAATAAACCTAATAGTTTAGAAACTAAATTAAATTTTCTACAGATTCTATTCCTACGTATTTTTTAAATAATATAGATAACGTATTCAAATTTTTACGTCAAGTTGCCTAACTCTGATTCTTTGAATTCGATTGCCACTTAAGGGCCTACGTTTTCCATGATGATCTTTCACATACCTACCACTACATTTCCAATTTCACCGAATTAGCAACCAAATTGGTAGCCCATTGGCTTGAGAATTTGGTTAAATTGGTAATGTAGTGGCCTATTTTGAAAAAATGGGTCCATGAAATGGGGTCTCCCTATGATCATCGAGAGACCCCATTTCTTGGGCCCATTGTTTCAAAACAGTCCACTACATTATCAATTTCACCAAATTGCCAAGGCAGTGGGCCCACTAGCTTGACAATTTGGTGAAATTGGCAACCTAACTTGCCTGTTTGAAAAAATGGGTCCAAGAAATGGCGTCTTCTAGTGATGCAATAAATGAGGTCTCTTAGTGATGTAAATCATAGAGAGATGCCATTTCTCAAACCCATTTTTCAAACAAGCCACTACATTTCAAATTTCATTGAATTGATAACCTAACTTGGCATTTTTGAAAAATTGGGTCTAAGAAATGGGGTCTCCTAGTGATTTACATCATCAGGAGACCGCATTTCTCAGACCCATTTTTCAAACAGGCCACTACATTGCCAATTTCACTGAATTGGCAATGTAGGGTAGAAGGTTTAAGGATGGAGGGTTAAGGGTTAAGGGTAGAGGGGAGATATATAGAAGGAGTGAGAGAGAGAGAGAGAATTAAGAGAGGGAGAGGGGGTAGGAGGGAGACAAATGAAGAGATAGAGAGGGAGGAAGAGGGAGAGAGATAAAGGGTATAGGGTTTAAAGGATTAAGGGTTTAAGGGTAAGAGTAGAGGGTAGAGAGTAGAGAGTTTAACGGTTTAAGGGTTAAGGGAAGAGAGTACAAGATTAAGGGTAAAGGGGAGAGAGATAGAGGGAGCGAGTGAGAGATAGAGACTTGAGAGAGGGAGAGGGGGTAAGAGGGAGAGAATTTAGAGAGAGAGATGGAGGGAGTGGTAGATATATAAGAGGGAGGAAGGGTTAAGGATGGAGGGTAGATGGTTTAAGGGTTTAGGATAGAAGGGAGAGAGATAGAGGGGAGAGAGAGAGAGAACTGAGAGAGGGAGAGGGGTTAGGAAGGAGAGGGTTGAGAGAGATTGAGGGAGGAAGGGAGTGGGAGAGATATGGAGGGAGGGTTAAGGGTATATGGTAGAGGATTTTGGATTTAAGGGTTAAGGGTATAGGGTTAAGGGTTTAAGGGTTTAAGGCTTAAGGGTTAACAATAGAGAATTAAGGGTTAGGGATAGAGGGGGGAGAGATAGAGGGAGAGACTAAAGTAGAGAGAGATACCTAAAAGAGGGAGAGGAAGTAGGAGGAAGAAACTTGAGAGAGAGGGAGGGAGGGACTGGGAGAGAGATAGAGGAAGGAATGGTTAACTGTAGAGGATAGAGGGTTTAAAGATTTAGTGTTTAAGGGTTATGGTTTTAGGGTTTAGGGTTAAAGGTAGAGGGGGGAGAGAGAGGGAGTGACTGAGAGAGAGAGATGCTGAAGAGAGGGAGGGGGGTTATAAGGGAGAGATTTGAAAGAGAGAGAGGGAGTGGGAGAGAGATAGGGGTAGAGGGTTAAGGGTAAAGGGGAGAGAGATAGGATTGAGAGAGAGAGGCCTGAGAGAGAGAGGGGGTAGGAGGGAGTGGGAGAGAGATAGAGGGAGGTAGGTTTAAGGGTGGAGGGTATATGGTTTAAGGGTTTAGGATTTAACGATTTAGGGTTTAGGCTTAAGGATTGAAGGCCGAGAGAAAGAGGGAGTGTCTAAGTGAGAGCCCTAAGAGAGGGAGAGGGGTTAGGAGGGAGAGGGTTAAGAGAGAGAGAGAGAGGGAGGGATCGTTAAGGGTATAGGGTTTAGGGTTTAGGGTTTAAGGGTTAAGGGTATAGGGTTAAGGGTTAAGGGTAGAGGGTTAAGGGTAGAGGGGAGAGAGATAGAGGGATTCAGTGAGTGAGAGAGAGACCTAAGAGAGGGAGAGCTAGTAGGAGGGAGACAATTGAGAGAGAGAGGGAATGGGAGAGAGATAGAGGGAGGGAGAGTTAAGGGCAGAGGGTGTAAGGGTTTAGTGTTTAAGGGTTAAGGGTTAAGGGTTTACAGTTAACGGTAGAGGGGAGAGAGATAAAAGGAGTGAATAACTGAGAGAGATACCTAAGAAAGGGGAGGGGTAGGAGGGAGATATTTGAGAGAGAGAGGTATTTGAAGAGAGATAGAGGGTAGAGGGTTAATGGTATATGGTAGAGGGTTTAAGGGTTAAGGGTTAAGGGTAGAGGGGATATAGATATGAGTGAATGAGAGAGATACATTTAATAAAGGGATATGGGGTAGGAGGGAGATACTTGAGAGAGAGAGAGGGAGGGGAGATATAGAGACTCTCCCTTATACCCCCCCTCTCTCTCTCTAGACTCTTCTACCTACCCCATCACCCTCTCTTGAGCTTCTCTCACTCAGTCACTCCCTATCTCTCTCTCCCCTCTATCCTTAACCATAAAACCTAAAACCTTATCTATTAAAACCTACACCCTTAAACCCTCTACCATATACCTTTAACACTCTACCCTCTATTTGTCTCCCACTCGCTCTCTCCCTATCTCTCTCTCAAGTCTCTCCCTCATACCCCCTCTCCCTCTATCACATCTCTCTCCCACTCACTCACTCCTTTTTCCTCTCTCCCCTCTACCCATAAACCTTAACCCTCTACCCTCTACCCTCTACCCCTAACCCTCTTCCCTCTATCTCTCTCCCCTCCACCCTTAACCCTAAACCCTTAACCATTAACCCTTAAACCCTAAACCCTTAAAAACTCTACCCTCTACCCTTACCCCTCTACCCTCTATCTCTCTCCCACTCCCTCTCTCTCTCTCTCTCTCTCAAGTCTCTCCCTCTTACCCCCTCTCCCTCTCCCAGGTCTCTCTCTCTCACTCACTTCCTCTATCTATATACCCTCTACCCTTAACCCTTAAACCTGAAACCCTTAAAAACTCTACCCTCTACCTTCTATTTTCCTCCAACTCTCTCCCTCCCTTTCTCTCTCTCAAGTCTCTCCCTCCTACCCCCTCTCCCTCTCTCCAGTCTCTCTCTCACTCAATCACTTCTATATCTCTCCCATCTCCCCTTAACCCTCTACCCTATACCTTCTACCCTTTACTCTCTACCCTCTATCTCTCTCCCACTCCCTCCCTCCCTCTCTCTCTCACTCACTCCATATATCTCTCCCCTTTACCCTTAACACTAAACCGTTAACCGTTAAACCCTCTACCCTCTAGCCTTTATCTCTTTCCTACCCCCTCTCCCTCTGTCAAGTTTATCTCTCTTACTCACTCCTATATGTCTCCCCTCTACCATCAATCCCTAACCCTCTACACTTAACCCTTAAACCCTCTACCATCTACCATCTATCTCTTTCCCACTCACTCTCTGTCTCTCAAATTTCTCCCTCCTACCCCCTCTCCCTCTCTTAGGTGTCTATCTCTCTGAGTCACCCCCTCTATCTCTCTCCCCTCTACACTTAAACCTAAAACCTTAACCATCAAACACTAAACCCTTAAACCCTATACCATCTACCCTTAACCCTCTCTCCCTCTATATCTTTCACACTCCCTCCATCTCTCTCTCTCTCAAGTATCTCCCTATTACCCCCTCTCCCTCTCTCAAGTCTCTCTCACTCACTCACTCATTCCCTCTATCTCTCTGCCCTCTACCCTTAACACTTAGCCCTCTACCATTAACACTTAAATGCTTAACCATTAAACCCTATACCCTTAACCCTACCTCCCTCTTTCTATCTCTCAATCCCTCCCTCCCTCTCTCTCTCAACCCTCTCCCTCCTACCCCCTCTCTGAGGTCTCTCTCCCCTCTGCCCTTAAATCATCTACCCTCTACCCTTAACCCTCCCTCCCTCTTTCTCTCTCCCACTCCCTCCCTTTTTGTACCTCTCAAGTATCTCCCTCGTACCTCCTCTCCATCTCTTAGGTCTCTCTCTCACTCACTCCCACTATCTCTCTCCCCTCTACTCTAAACCCTTCCATCTCTACTTCTCTCTATTTCGAGAGAGGGAGGGAAATGATAAATAGAGAGAAGTAGATATTGAAGGAGGGAGGCAAGGAGTTTTAGGGAGGGAGATAAAGGTTTGTGTGTGTGTATGAGAGAGAGATAGGGAGAGTGGTTAGATAGAGAGGAGAGAGTGAGAGGGAGGGATAGATAATTATGAGATAGAGAGGAGAGAGTTTAACAGAAAGAGGGGCGAGAGAGTTTAACAGAGGGATATAGAGTGAGAGAGAGATGTAGGTAAAGGGAGGGAGAGGAGAGATAAATAGTAGAGAGTGAAAGAGGTAGGGAAGGAGACATAGGTGAGATTCAAAGTGATGGAGGGAGAGGTAGGTTAAGAGAGTGAGGAGATAAAGATAAGTATAGATGGAAGGATATCTAGAGAGAGAAGAGATAGGGACAAGTAGAGAGGGGAGGGAGGGAGGTAGATGTAGGGAGGAGATAAAGGGGTGAGAGAGAGAGAGGGGAGAGAGGGAGGAAGGGAGAGAGAGAGGGATTGGAGAGATAGAGAGTAGAGAGAATGAGATAGTGAGAGAGAAATATGGTACAACTTGTTGGCTACTAAAATTTGACCTCCTAATTATTGAAATTTCACATGTTGATTACTGAAATTTGACTAAGTCTAAAATTTTTAAGATCTTCCAAAAACTAGAATTTGCATTATAACTCCTAAAGATCGAAAAAAACTCTCAAACATCCTACCTATATACATGAAATAGAAATTGAAGTATAAGAAATTAAATGTCCATATATACTTAAAAGTTTATTTCATGTATATAGTTTCCTTGAAAGATAAGAAGAGAGACAAGAAAAAGAGAAGATTTTTTTTCAATGTAGACCAAAATGTGAGCGTATTATAACACGCTCGTGTTTTGGAAAGATTTTTTGATTTCAAAAAGTGCACATTTTTTTATTTCAAAAACTGCACATTTTTAAACTCAAAATGCGTACGTTCTTTTTACTCAAAATGCACATGTTTTTTGAACTCAAAATGCGAACATTTTTCGAGCTCAAAATGCACATGTTTTTTGAAATTTAAACCATAACGTGAGTGCGTTATAACACACTCACATTATGTCTTGGTAAAGATCGATCCTAGGCCACAAATCTGCTACCCATCTTTTCTGCACCTGCCCATTTTTTACAGTTGAAATTTTTATGCCAAGTAAAGTACATTGAACCTCTACTAGAGTAATTTGGTCCTCTGCCTACCAATGGTTTAGCATTGCATGAATTTTTTGATGGAATGCTAGCTGCTAGGGAGCTAAGGGATTTCTACTTTGCTTTATCCGCTATGTCTTGTTGGGACACTAACTAGAATAGTGGTCTCCACCACATAAGAAATATCCCCTTATTGGTCCATTTCCTTTTTATTGACTTTCTAGAATTATTCTCTATAGATGTTAAATATGCAAAAAACTAAGCATCCCTATGAAATATTGCATCATGCTAAATATGCTTAATGAAACATTAAAATACCAAGTAATTTGAATACAAAATTAAGAAAACATGTGCAAACATATCCCATAGTGGGAGTGGTGCTCCTCATGATGTAGAAAGGATTCCCTTTCCCACCCCCTGATAAGCAAGAATGTCAAGATGATGATAGTGAAAATACATGAGATCATGCATAAAGTTGGATACTATTTGTGTTGTGTTATAGAAATTTTTTGCATTTATAGATTAAAGCTTGGAATATTGAGGAATTTGGATGAATGTGGGATCATTTATGAGACAATGACAAGAAGCCACTTGTCAAGATGTGAGAGGATAATGGTTGAGCATATTTTGATCCATGTGCATGTTTAAATCTTGAATTTGATGGAGTGACATGTTTAGGGGGGATGAAAGATGAATTAAATGCCAAGTTTGACCTGTGTAAGAGACATGTAAGAGATCTTAAATTCTTTGTTGGATGGACAAGTCATGTGGTAGGGAAAATTCAAATTTGAAGAATATTCCCTAAAGATGCCATGTTGAGGGAAATTAAAAGATTTAATAAATCAATTAAATGATTTATTTGTGCAAGTGGGAAAAGCTAGAGGATGTGACATGAGTTTAAATTAAATTAATCACGATTGGATTAATTTAATGAGGGGTTAGATGATTTGACCTATTTGATTTAGATTTATTGATTAGAAAATATCAAAAAGAGATGGAAAATGATTTAGACATAGTTAAATAAATATTTTGATTTATTTAGCTAAAGGGGATGGTGTTAGTATTGAAGATGTATTTATTTATTTTAAATGGATGACTTTAGGAGATTAATTAAATAAAATTTATTTATTTAATTGATGGGTGAATATGAAAATACGAGGAATGCATGATGTCAATTTTTCATGTCTACATTCTCTTTCCTTTCGGGGTTGTTGTTTTTGCTACCCCTAGAATCATTATAGTTCTTTTAGAATCCCCTATCTCCTTTCCTCTTAAAGTCTTGGTGGTCATCTTTTTTTTAAAGGTCTCATTTTTTTGTGATGAGTTAAACCTTTTTTGGGTCTTCTCCTCACACGTAGGAATATACTTCATCTTCTATTGATCCCTGATGGATTTTTTGTATACTTGGTCCATGGTGTTACGATTGTGTACATCTAATTCACCTCTAATTTAGGTATTGAGGCCCATTATGAATTAAATTATATGAAATTTCTCATCCTTCGGGTATTGGGGTATGTACATAAGAAGCCAAGTGAATTTCTCTCAGTATTCACTCATCATGGACTATCCTTGTCTTATATTATAGAATTCCATCAACTTCTAATCAATGTATAATTGAGGAAGCCTCCACTGACGAAATATTACCAAAAACTCATCACAAGTTATAACTAATGCTCACTAAGACCAAGCTCCATCTTCTTGTTCATCCACCAAGTGGATGATTCACCAGACAATTGAAAAGCTCCCCAAACAACCATGGTGAGTTCAAAATAATTTATTATTTCAAAGTATTTTTCCATATTAGTGAGACATGCTTTAGCTACATCCCCACTTATGGTTCATTCATACTTAGGAGTGACTTTTCTCATCTCTTATGACAATTCTCGGGCAAGCATGTTTATTTTACTCCTATTAAATCTTAATTGAGATTAAACACTTTGATGATCACTAAAAGTATTGTCATAATTGGAATTTTCTCCTTCTCCCTCATTTGGAACTTCTTTCTCTAATCTACCCATTCCCTTAGAACCTCCTACTCAAGGTAGCCAATCTTGTCTCATGCTTCATTCAATATAATTATTATTTGGTCAAGTTTGGAAATTTGGAGTTCCTTATAGGATGACCCACTGCATTGCGCCTAGTGTGATGGACTTTGAATTGTCTAACAGATAGGAGTACTCTTGTTCACACTTGACAAATGAAACCTTACTCATAATACAGTTTAGATATTCTAAATATCTCAGACCAAAACATAAAAAGACAAGCCTTCTTGTGTGGTGAACAAGACACCTAAAACATCCTCCCAACAATCAAAACAAAGCATGCATGACAAAGTTATTTTACAAGAACATGCAACAAGCACAACAAATAACAAGATAATGATCATTCCCCCATTCATTTCTCTCTAAATATTTTTATTTAGACATCATCGAGAGGTCCTTGGAATGAGTGCAAAATAAGATAAGTCTAAAAATACCAAGATAAAGTAAAAAAACAAGCTAATGTTCTTCGCACCACTAGTGAAAGACTAAACTACGGTGATACCTGATGTTGATGTCTATTGTAGGAAGGTCAAATTCCTAGGACATGTTGTGATCAGGGTTTTGAGGAGATTTTGATTAGATGATAAGCTATTGATATTCTGAGTTGACCAACTTCCTAACTTATAGATCTAGACTTGAGACTTTGTTGATTAGGTGTTGACTTTTGAACCTGCTAGACTTGCTTCCGACTGACTTACCAAAAGATGAAAGCGATGATGGTGATTATTGGAGGTGAAACCTAGATGAGACAGATGCACCATTTTGGGTTTTTTTTCAAATGTTTTTCGGTTGTGTTTGGAATTTTGAGATATTTTACAAATGTTTTTGGTATTTTTGAGATCTACGATGAAGAGACTTAAAGACCTATCCTTGGGATCTTGACAGATGATACATAGATTATCCTTGCATACATTATACACTCAGAGACCACGTAGTTTGACTGATGATAGAATTGACTCAATAATGAGAATGATGGGCAAACAAATTGCTAGATTGTGACAGATGCCTAAGGACTGACCAAAAATGTGAAATAGATGGGCAAATGGATTGCCATTGCAATAGATGGCTAAAGGACTAACCTAAAATATTTCGAGGGATGATTAAAGATCAACCTTGCCTACATTCAAGCTCAGAGATGACATCGAGTTTTGTTAAATGACTCTATTTCTGACTTTTTGGATTTTTGACATGTTTTGGATTTTGAATGATTTGGATGTTTTTCAATTTTTTTGATTGATTTTCTTTTTTTTTGTACATTTTTTGATGTTACGGAAGATCACAAGAATATACATGAATTCGACCTGATGCAAGTATAGGAACATGGCCCCAACGTGATGTGATAAACTAATTTGATAAAGGTAGGACAAACTGACCTTAGGAATATGCCAAGTAGTACTATGGTGGAACATGATATGAGCACAATATCAAGATATGGTACAAAATTTGAATGAATGTGATGGATAAGTGAGTGCACAGAATAGGTCTTGAAGATCCTAGTGGATGGAGAGTGATTTATTTACATTTGGTGTCTATTTTCTAGGTTTTCACCAAGGTACTTGTCCAAAGTGGCACATAAGTGGTTCTCACAAGAGGACGATTTTTTTTTACTGTTTTCAATCCTTTTTCTAATTATTTTTTGGATCTTTCTGGTTTTTTTTATCGTCACCAAGATGCGTTTTTACTAGGTTTTCATCAGGGTGACCTTTTTTTTGAGTTTTTTTTGTACTTTTTGGTTTTACACCTTGCAAGATTTTAGGCATAAATTTTTTTGAGATCATAGTTGTTCAAGGGTTCTTGCAGAGGCTCACCTCCTGGTGTTGACAAATGATATGCCCCTAATTTATAGCTCTCCGTAATTATGAAAGGTCCCATCTAGTTGGGCTCAAATTTTCCTTTTCTTTCTAGATTTTGCATGTTCTTTTGATTTTCTTTTAGCACAAGTTCGCCAACTTGGAAGGTGTGTCTCCTGATCTTCTTGTTGTAGCTAAACTTTAGTTAGTTTTGATACACTTTTATATGGTTTAAGGAATCCATACATCATTCATCCAGTAACTCTAGCTCATTCGGTTGTGAGACTTTGTATTCTTCATTTGTGATGAGGTTTTGCAATGATATTTTCAGACATGGGAGCTTGATCTCAATGGGTGGGATGGCTTCTGATCCATAGACTAGGGAGAATGGGGTGGCACCTATTGGGGTGTGGATTCTAGTATGGTAGGCCCATAAGGTAGGATTTACCTATAGATGCCAGTCACAACCAGAGTCATTGATTGTTTTCTTAAGTATTTTCAAGATAGTTTTATTCATGGTTTCTGCTTGGCCACTGCCTTGGGGATAGTATGGAGTGGAAAATTGATGTTGGATATTGAATTTGTGGAAAGGTCATGCACATATTGGTTTTTGGAAGGTGTCCCATTATCTGAGATAATAGCTTGGGCGACACTGTATCGACAAATGAGATAGTTCAAGATGAATTTGATATCTTCTTTCTAGTTATGTAGGTCATTAGGATAGCTTTGACCCACTTTTTAAAGTAATATGTGGTAGTGATGATGAATTTGTGTTCATTGGATGAGGTGGGTGTGATTTTTTTTATAAGATCGATCCCCCATTGCGAAAAGCACCAAGGTGTAACAATAGGATGAAGCTCTTGGGTTGGTGCATGAATAAGGTCTCCATGTTGTTGGCACTGTAAACACTTTTTGACAAAGTCGTGTGCCTCTCTTTCCATTGTTGGCCTGTACTATCCGGTTCTCAGCAAATTCTTAGCCAAGGTCATACCACTCGAGTACGAACCGCAAATTCCATTATGAACCTCAATCAGAGAAGTCAGTGATTCTTCAAGATTTATGCAACGCAATAGGGTTCCTTCAATGTTCCTATGATAGAGGGTTTCACCTAGGATGATAAAATGTAAGGAACTTTTGACAAAGGCTCATTTACAATTTGGGGTTATGTCAGCTGGGAGTACTCCTATTATTAGATAGTTCTATATGTCATGATACCAGGGATCACTAGGACCAACCATTTCACACACAAATTTTGAATTTGGTACCTTGAATGTGGGTAAGAGAAGTTGCTCTACCAAGAATTTATGTTTTGAGACATTGCAAGGGATATCCAGTAAAGATCTAATTGTTGTCATGGCATCAACTGCTCTCTTGTTAGTAGGGGAAAATTTAGTGGTGAATCTTCACCAACTGGCGAATAATAGAAATAGGGACCTCCAAAAGTGGTGAATAGTGCAATCTAAAAAGGAAACTGAATCGCTAGGTTTTTAAAAAAAAATAATTTTGTCTTGCTTAATTCGCCATGTAAACGATGTGTTATTGGAAATTATTCACCAGTAGTTTATACCATAATTAAAAATATTAATTATATTCACCAATAATATTATATTCCTCCGATCAATTTTGGGGTAATATCACCAATAATAATAAAATACTATTTAATTTTAGGGATACTTTAGCCTTGAATATGTATTTTGTCTATTTCCATTGATTTTTTTTTAATTGGATGTTTGTGAGTTGATTATGTGACCTAATACACATGTGCCTTTTCAAAGGCTTGTTGAGGCCCGAATTTTTTTTTGGGCCACACAATTAAATCTAATCATGTGGCCCAAAAAACATTTTGGGCCTCAAAAAGACTTTTAAAATGCACATGTGTATTAGGCCATAGAATCAACTCACAACCATCTGATTAAAAAGCTAATCGATGGTAAAATTTTTCATTTTCATTTAGTATTACTTTTAAAGTGATATTTAAAAAAAATGCTTAATCTGTGTGTGCTCCAATGCATTTTCCCTAGACCCCACAAGTGGGAATTTCCACCTCGACCCCCACAAGGGGGCTCTACCCCCTTGACCCCGCCGATGGATGCCGCCCTTGGGCCCCTACTTCAATATTACAAAAAATATATATATATGGGGAACTACGCCGATCAACTATGCAAATTTTTAAAGGAGAGATTAGGCATTGTGATTAATATTTTTAGTGATTATTCATTAGGATTCGCCAATTTTATTATTATTTTTACCAATTATTCATTAAGATTCACCAGGATTTTACAATTTTTTTAATAATGTGTATAGATTCGCTAGGAAAATTAATATTTTTTTGAAAAAAAAGGAAGGATTCGCCAGGATTTTACACCTTCATTGAGGCGGGGGGGGGGTTCTTAAAGTTATCCCTAGTTGTTAGCCCTTGGTATATGCTCAAAGATGATATCAATTAATAATTCTTTGAGGCTCTCTACTAACTTTTTGTATGGTGTCAGCTTATCATCCTTAGTTTGGTACTCACCATTGACTTGGTTAATAATAAATTGTGAATCACCATAAACCTTTAGTGTGATGATCCACCACTATGTTGCAATCTTGAGACCTATGGTTAAAGCCTTGTACTTTGCAGTGTTGTTACTGCAAGGGAATGCCAATTTTTAGGATCTAGGTATACAATCCCCCTGTGGGACGATGAAGAAAACATTGGATCATGATCCATGTTGTGTGTATGAGTCATCAAAATAGAGTTTCTAGTGATCAGCTATGCTGAGATTAGAGATGGATTCATCTCGAAACTCTGATATGAGTGGATTCTCTGAATAGATTGGAGCCTCTGCCAATTGGTCTGGAATTGCTTGTCCTATGATGGCCTTGCGCTCTATATATTAAATATCATGTTATGTCAATATCATGACCCACTTTTTTGTTCATCTCATTAAAGTGGCCTTAGAGAGAACGTATTTTAGTGGATCTATCTTTGTAATCAGCTTGATCTGATTAGCCAACATTTAGTGTCTGAACTTTTGGGTTGCAAACACAACTTCCAAGCAATCTTTTTCTATTTGTGTGTAGTTGAGCTCAAGCCCTACCATTGTCTTGTTGATGTAGTAAATCACTCTCTCTCATCCATTGTCCTCATGTTGAGCCAATAGAGCACCAAGAGCTTCCATGGTTGCTAAAATGTATCAAATCAACGATTCTCCTAGAATAGGTGGAATTAACACTAGTGGTGTAAGTAGATATTCTTTGATTTTACTAAATTCCAAATCACACTTGTCATCCCACTTGTATGCTACTTCCTTGTGGAGTAGATGAGAATATGGGATTTGTTTATCAACTAGATATACTATGATCTATTTTAGTGTCTTGGGTGATTCCATGTCGAGGATGTCCTTGACTTTGGTGGAATCCACTTCTATTCCTCTCATTGATACTATATATCCCAGGATTTTTCCTGATTGCACCCCAAAGACACATTTCTTGGGGTTAAGTCTAACCTTGTATTTCTCCAATCTATCAAAGATGGCACTTAGAGTTCCTATGTGATCCTATATTTTCCTTGAATTGGCCAATATATCATCAACATAATATTCCATAGTTTTGTGAATCATGTCATGAAAGACTAGTTTCATGGCTCTTTGATATGTTTCTTGGTCCTCCTTTGCTATCATGATCTGGTTGTACCTTAAGAATCCATCCATCAGTGATAGCATCTCATGTCTACTCGTCATGTCCACTATAATATCAATGTTAGGTAGCAAAAATTGATCCTTAGGACACACTTTGTTTAGGTCTCTAAACTCAATGTAGATACAGATGCCCCCATTCGGTTTTGAAACTGGCACAAGATTTGACACCCATTTAGGATAATAAATTGGTTATATAAAGTCGACATCCAAGAGTTTCTATAATTCGACCTTGAATAGTAAGGCTATATGAGGGTGCATCTTTGTCAACTTTTGTCTTACTGGCTTTGCCCCTAGGTAGACAACTAAATGATGAACCACAACTTCCAAATCGAGACCTGGCATGTCAGTGTAGGTCTATGCAAGGTTCACCTTTCTTTCTCTTAGAAATGAAGGAAACAGTTTTTTTTCTTTTATCAGAAGTGATTCAACATAGAATGTGATGTGTGGCATTACTTTTGTTCCTAGATTGACAGGATTGCACCATTCCACTAAGAATGTTGATTTCTCTTAATGAAGTGCAGTAGGGGGGATATTGAATCCTTCATCCTCTAGTGCCTTAGAGAAGTTTTCACCATTGGATGCATCCTTTATTTTTACTATTCTATGGTTAGAGAGTGCCACAGTGTGGTTTTCACTCAATGACCCAAAGATTATTCTCATTATTTTTATTTTGCGACTGGAGGACTCAACTGTCTCCTCGTAATAAGCGTGTGAGTCCTGTGTGATGTAAAAATCCATATTTGTGATCTTGGCATGGTACTATATCCCTTAGTCCCATGAATTTTGAGAGAGCCTCATCATTTTTTAATGTGTTTAGAACTGGTGATCCTCATTGGTCGTAGTCAATGAGTTGGGGGTAAACTAGGCTTATTTTGTGAGTTTGGCAATTTGATTCAATGGATGAGGTACTAATCATGAGTAAGGAGGAATATTTAAAATTCATGGGAAGGCCCGTTATGGTATCCTCATCATCACTACTATTATAGACATCAGTTATGTCGAAGGTAAAATTTCCTAGGGACAAGCCTATGGATATGGGTAGTTGAAGAGTGACTTTTGATAACTAAGGGGGAGACCTGACTGCTCTACTAGGGGTGCCTCTTCTACGTACGGTTATAATCAGAGGGGTACATCCAAGGCCAATATTTCTCATTCATCTTTCAACAATGATGGGCTCCAGTCGTCCATCGTTGTTCCTTCCAAGGCTTTCATTTTTGTTTTATCCCATACCAAGCATCATTTTCAATCCTCTACTAGCTTCATCCATGGGTATGGTGGGTGCGGGTCTTTCATCTTGGTATAGTGAGCTTGCAATGTCTCTTTTGTCCACATTTTCATAATTGAGATCTCCCAACGGTGGAATCTAGAAGGGTCTTCCCTAAAAGTGTGGACAATTTGTTTAACTAGTTGGGGTTACCCATGTGACCAAGGAGATTTCAGTATCTCTCCTACAACAAAATAAATTTTCTTCATTTTGTAATCTCCACAGCCATTGTCTTGGATCATGAGCTTGATATCGGATATATCAGGGATAGAGGGTGTCTCTGTCACAGAAGTGGAGGTGAAGTTAGATGGGTCTATGTATGAAGTGGAGGGACCTTCATAATTTTTTGGGACTTGGGGAATTTTGTAAAACTTGGCTTCCAAGTTTTTGCAATAGGCAAATTGCTTTGGATCACCATGTATTGTGACCTCGTCATTTTGGTAAAAAATTTTACACATTGATGAAATGTTGAGGCGACTCCCTTCATCCCATGGATCCACGGGTGCCCTAGGAGGATGTTGTAGGGTAAATCAAGGTCGAGGACCTGACATCTAGTTTCCATAGTGGTTGGCCCCACTTGGATTGGGATCTTGATAGTGCCTTGAGCCACTCTTTCCTAGTCATCATACGCTCTAATGGTGGTGCCTTTATTTTTGTCAATGGAGTCTTCTAAGATTCTGAAGTATTTTGTGAGTTTAAGCCAACAAATATTGAGGTTCAAGCCTCCATCCACTAGGACCCTTTTGAATTTTTCCTTGTGAACCAGCACTTGAAGGTGGAGTGCATGATTGTGAGATGGTTGGGCAGGAAATTCTTGATCAGAGAAGGTGAGGAGATTTGGAGTGACGATGTTACCAAACATAGCCTGAAACTGTTATGTATCAAGGGTAGTAGAGACAATGGACACAACTATTTCTTCATCAAGCATTTTCCTATGGGTGGCCGAAATTTTCAATAACTCCATGATTGAGATTTTTGCGGGGGTTCTTTTTAGCTGGTCAATGACGTTATAATCATAGGGAATGACTTTTGGGTTTGAAATGGGGGTCTTAGATGGTTGTGATGCCCCTGAAATAGTAACCTTTCCATCATGTGTGGTGAATCCACAATCAACGTTGGCTCCTTTGAAGCTAATGATAGTGACCATTTCATCTATACATGCGACAATGTCTTCGTATACAAGTTTAGCATTGGCATAATTTTATTTTCCTTTATTGTTGCCTTGGTTATTTCCTTGATTATTTCCCTAATTATTATTAGGCATCAAATTCATGTATATTTTGAGGTCTTGATTTCCAATGGGTTATTTGACATTTATGATTTTATCCTCAATAAGGTCTTGGATGTTGTTCTTCAACTTGATGCAGTTGGCGGTCCTATGTCGCTTGAGTTTATGATAATCACATAGGATATTTTTCATTGTACCAAGGTGGCTTCACCTGGGGTTCATTGTAATTATCATGGGTTGGTACCCTAATGATGTTCTCATTGACCAACTTTTTCATGATGTATTCAACTGACTGCCCAAGGGCTATGAATTTCCATTTGGGGGGAAGCTTGTTTTTTTGAGGTGGTCCTCCTTGATTATTGAGGTTATTGATCTAATTTTTGGGTGGTTTCTAGTTTACCATATTATTTTGCATGTTATTTTGGTTTTTGTTTTGTGGTTGGTGATGATGTGTTTGATTATTTTCCCTCGGAGTACTGATGAAAACCTTGGCAATCACCACTCCATCGTTGGTGACATTTCGATTATTCACCCATGTGTGAGTTTTTTCATTGTAGTTGATGGGTGGGTGACTTTCCTGATGTTCAGGATAAGTGGGCATGGCCCCTTGTGTAACAAGAGCTCATTCAATATTGAGCGCCTTAGGGATCAGTTCATCATACATAGTGATGCATCACATCTTCAAATAGAATGCCAAAGTTTTGTCTGTATTGGCAATGATGATAAAAATTTTTTGTTATTCTAGCATGTCCCACTTGCTTTGATTGGCCTTGGCTTGCCATCATTGGAGAAATTTGGTGAATGATTCCCCCTTACCTTGTTTGAGCATCGAAATTTCTTCCAAACTAACATCCACAAAAATTTTGAATGCATATTTTTAGAGGAAGCCATCTTTGATCTCTTGAAATGTTTTGATTCCCATAGGTAGATGATAAAACCATTCCATAGCATCACCATCCAAGCTTCGAGGGAATAGCTACATTAGATATGTGTCATTGTACGTGACTTCCATGTTATGTACCTAAAACTCCCTTATGTGATCTTCAAGGTTTCCCATCCCATGATATTTATCAAATTTCAGGATTTCAAATCCCTTCAGGAATGGTACCATTGCCAAGATTTTGTCAAATGGATAGGGGCACAAGTTGTTGGGTGTCCTGACTATCTTATCTAATTTAAAATCTAGTACTTGCTACAAGAGAAATTTGATCTCATCGTCACATCACCTTGCAGATCAGGAGGTGGGGTAAATATGTGTTGCGGTGCGAGATTGATGGGTGGGATGTTTGTGTGGTTTTTTTGTAAGATTTTCTAAGGAAGTGATGCCTATGCTTGTTGGTGAGCCAAAAATGTGTATTGTTTGTCTTGTTGTTGCTGTGCCAACAATGCTTGTTGTTGGTCATGTTGTTTTTGTGCCAACAATTCTTGTTGTTGGTCGTGTTGCTATTGTGTCAACAACGCTTGTTGTTGGTCGTGTTGTTGTTGTGCCACTAATGATTGTTGTTGGTCATATTTCTATTGTAATTGATATTCTTGCAAGGCTTGTTGATACACCTCGTGTTGTGCTTGCAATTATTCCTGGTAATGTGCTTGTTGAGCTTGGAATTGGGTTTGTGCATGAGCATGTGCCTTTTGGATTGCCTATGCAATTTGAGTGGCATGTGTAGCTTGGGAAACTTGGGTGCCTTGAGCGACCTATGAACCCTAGGTAGCTTCAAAAAATTGTGCAGATTGTTGTTGTAATAAGACTTGGGCTTGTTCGGCCTATTGTGTCTGTTGTGCAGCTAATTATGCCTATGCTTGTTGAGTAGCTAGCTATGGAGCTTACTGATTTTTTAATGCTTTTTGTTGTGTAGCTTGTCAAGAAGCTTACAATGTCATGGTAAATGAATTAGCTATGTTTCACCTTGGTGGTAATAGCACTGGGTTGGGAAGATCACCAACCATTATGATGAGAAGAATGGTTGTGTTAATGATTGAGGTTTGAGCTATGAAAGGTGTGATTGACGTGCTTAGTCCCTAAGAAACCATGCTTTGAGGAATGGTGGATGTATTGATCACTGCAATTGTTTGGATGGTTTCCATATGTTATTGCGATACATATGGCACAATTGGTGGATTTGATAAGGTATTTTGACTTGAATGGTTGATGGTGGGAAGAGGAGGAAGCCCCAACCCGAGGGATGATGTATATGTAAGTGATAGGGGTGGAAGTGGTTGAAATATAGGTGGTGCAATCCCTAGAAGTTATGATGATGGATCAAATATTCCCCCTACTTTGAACAAGTCACCTCCTCCTTGTGAGATAGGGAGAGAGGTTTGCATGTCCAGAGGATAATCTAGTGTTCCATAAGATGAAGATGAATTGTTATGATCATGAGATGTGAGTGAGATGCAAGGGTCTAATGGATTTACCAAGATGGATTGATCCAATGTGGTGCTTTCATTCAACCCTCAGTTGTTCACAATGCGATGTTTTTGGAGTTCACAAAACATGGCACTTCCCTTGTTAACAATCGACAGGGTTGAAGCAATAAATAATATGATTTGGGGAATGTCCTAAGTGATGTATCGAATTGGAAGTGTGGATGCAGGTGAGGGAATCATATTGCGAGACCTCTTCATAATAGTTCTTACATCAAAGTCAAAATGGATTTTAGCCTCTTCTTTCACTAACTCTAACATGTATTGGGATGGGTACAACCTTAGGATGACACTGATAATTCCGTGATTTTTGGGGTTTTGCATGATTTCTATAATTTCTTCTTGAGTCATCCCATTGTAAGTGATGTCCTCTACATGGCCTTCCTCTTGAAATTTTTGAGGTTCTTGAGGAGGATTGATGGGATTTCAATAGTTATCGTTGGGTCGAATGTTGTTTTGGTTTGACTTAGATCACTTGAAATGGATTTTTCTTTGTTTTTCTCCATATTCTTCTTGTGTTGAGATTGAGCTTGAACCATAAAATAGAGATCAATTTTTAGGAATGTAAGAGATGAATCTCTAACCCCTTAGATTGGTCTAAACCTTAGGTTTGAAGAAGAGAAGAACTAGGATAATTCAAGGACCAAAGTGATGATATAGATGAATGGAACTCTTGAGGAACCTTGAGGGAGATGCTAAAATTTAGGACTTTGATTGATTGATTGTGATGGATTGATAGTTTGACTAAGTGTGTTAAGTCAAACAAGAGTGATAATGAACTTGTAAAATATAGGAATTTGTGAACATTATCCTAGAGTAAACTCATACACAAGAGGGTAGTTTGACTAAGTGTGTTAATTCAAACGAGGTGATTATAAATTTGATAATTTGGCGAAGTGTGTTAAGCCAAACAAAGTGATATTGAACTTGTAAACTATAGGAAGTTATGTTATCCTAGAGTAAACTCATACACAAGATGATATTCTTACTAGGTGTGTTAAGTCAAACAAAGTGATATGATTTTTCCTAGAAGTTTAGCATTAATGATGTTTTCAAAGTTTCCAAGAGTTGTTGGTGAGGCAATTTTTGACTGATTTTGATGGTTGAGAGGTGGATGAGAGTGATTGATTTTGATCCTAGACTTGACTTAGTTAACACTCCTTCTTACAATACCTTGGTTTTGAATAACACACTTGACTTCCTATGTGAGAAAAGAAAACCTCTCAAAAAGATCAGGATTTTGTTGATAATAGAACTCATACAAGTTAGGGTTGTTTCTTGAAGCTTTCTTGTAAAAGTTGTAAACCAATATTTCTCTAACTTTGAGAAGTCTTTCAAGATGCTCCTCATGAGATTTTGGACTAAGAATTTTGAACTTGGGTTTCCAGATTTTGATCTTGTGGGAAATCATTTCAAAGAACACATGTGTGGGATCAATTGTCTTTTACTTTGCTTAATGATTTCTTTTTACCAAAAATAGTTCTTCGATTAAAGTTTCAAACTAAATGTCTATGTCTCAATTCCTTTTCATTCCACAAGTTTCATTATGTGAAAATCAATGTTTCAAGAGCACAGTTCCCTAAATTTAATTTAGTGAAAATAAATGATGATTAAACCCAAGTACTTAGAAACCTCTAAGGATTGAATCCCTAGGGTAAGCAAAAGCACTTAGATTTTTCAAAGGATATTTGTTTCCTCCAAAGGGTTTGAAATTTTGAAGTTCTGTATGAATGTTTGTTTTCCAATGTTTTAGGTCTAAGCAAAGTATTTTGATTCCAATGACATGCACAAATCTAGGCTAAAAAGACAATATTTGTTGGGATTCCACTTGGATAAATCCAGCTGCACATATTCAGTGTGGATGATTAGATGCTTGACCACATAGGCTCCCCCTTACAGTGCACTTACTTCTTAGTTCAACCAAGCATCAGTACGCATGAATCTCCCATGGCATAAATTTCATCTCTACAAGAGAACCGCATGTATACATGGGGTGGCTTCAAAGAACATGACCTTTTGCACCAAAAAATAGATAGGATTTTGGCCTTTGCTAAACAAGGGGTTTTAATTCAGACTTTCGATTCATGGAGATTTACCTATGTGACAGGAGACCATTGATTCCCTTCTTGTTGGAACCACCCATGTGATATTGGCTTTTTTTCCAATACCCACTTTTATATCCCGACTGGAAATACACTTGTCCTTAGTGTCTTACCGGTTGGGTCATTCCCTTTGGTGAACTTACTTTTTCCCACAAGGCAGACCCTCTAAGATAAACAAAACCGAGAAAAAATATTTATAGTTCTATTAACCATCATTAGAAATAGAGGGAGAACACACACAATAGGTTTACTCACACTCGTAAGATGTTTTGTTCAATTTTAGATCCCAAATCAAAGTGTGAAGGCAATCTTTTAAACCAACTAATATCACCAAAAGAATTTTGATTCTCAAGATCGCTGTGAAGTGTGAGAGAAGTGCATATGCCTTTTAAATTACATTAATTTGTGAAAAAGATTGCAAAGCATGAAAGAAACTTGCAAAAATATTCGTAGTTCTTTTAACCTTCATTAGAAACAAAGGGAGAACACAAGCAATAGGTTTACTCACACTTGCAAGATGTTTTGTTCAATTTTAAGGTACAAAATTGAAATGTGGAGGTAATATTTTTTACAACTTAATGTCACCAAAAAAGACTTTTGATTCTCAAGATCGTCGTGAAGCTCGAGAGAAGCGCATACGCCTTTTTAAATGAAATTATTTTTCAAAAAAGATTACAGGACACAAAAGCACATGTACAATTTAATTCCACAAAGCAATGATTTGATTAGTTTTAAAGCACCAAAATGAGATATGAAAGTTGCCTTGTTGAATTGTTAAATCCAAGTGAAATCTAGTGAGTTTCTAAGTTCAATTTTAACCAAGTTGAAGAGATCAAGTCAATGGTTAATTTTAAACCCAAAATTTGAAGTGGTTTGGTTGAAAACATAAAATTAAAGTAGGAATTGAAAGCCCTGAGCATTAAAAAATGCTTTGTTAACTTCAAAATTTAATTCTTCAATCTTCTTTAACTCCAATATTCTTCCAAGACCATTTCCTTCACTTCAATATTTAAAAATTCCTTGTGCAAACAAAATACCTCCTCCTTCATTTTCCTATCAAAAAAGATAATGGGTATGTGCAAGATCATGATAGACCAAAAAGTGGCGATATGTAAGCCATTTGATGGCCCATGTGGCTGATGACTTTTTTTTAACCCAAAATTGATGAAATGAAAAGGGTTTTTAGAGGAGATTCTTAGCTTCCACCAATATAAATTATGCTTTACTTTGAATTTAATAAATAATTATTATTCATTTTCTCTTAGAATTCTAAATAAAGTCTTGATTGATAAGTTGATTGGAAAACATCTATAACTTTCAAACAGTATCATAATTTTTGAATGTGAAATATGCATCAAATTCTATGCATTGCATACTATAGGATTAAAAAAATTAAAATTTAATTTCATTAATTTTTGACCAAGTTGAGGTGGTTAGACAAACGAGCTTTTATATTTTTAAAAGTTGTAATAAAAAATTCATAATTAATTATTTACGAGGAAAAAAATTATAAAAAAATATGCATCACATCAGGACATGAGTTCTCTACTTATATATAAAAACTTATAAAAAAATGTTATCATTTTATTGTGGTTAGGGTTGTTAGACAGACACCTACTTCTTATTTTTACCCTGAAATTTAAATAATACTCCATTGAAATTTCAAATTTTCACCAAATAGATTTTTTAAAAAAAATAAAGGTCTAGTATTTTAGAAACTAAATTCAATTTGCTAAATATTCTATTTTGACATTGTTTTGAAATAATATAGATAACTTATTCAATTTTTTATGTCAAGTTGTCTAACTCTGATTTTCTGTCTTTTTAATGCCACTTAACGGCCTATTTTTTCCATGATGATCCCGTACATACCCTAATCCTATAAGAATCAGATTATGTAATTAAAATCATTTTAATTATTAGCTTCAAACATTAAAATGATTTTAAAAAGAAAACACTAATGACTTTAAACTAAGAAATGGAGCATTAATAAGAATCATTCTTGCTACAAATTTTTACAACAAATCTTAATTAGAAGAGGATAGTTTTCCAACAAAGTTTACAGCCTCTTAGAAAATAAAAAATGAACAATGTTACTCAAGAGGATGCCTACAATATTTGGTTTCTGATTTTCAATTGATTTTCTCAAGAAAGATACCCTACCTAGCAAAAACATCTTCACAATAAAATCAAGGATACGACAACCAAGAAGCAAAGATTCCAAATCTATATTCAATGCTCAATACGGGAAATCATATTAATAATGAAAGATTACTCCAAATCCACTCTTTGAATCGACACAACAATGTACCTATGGTTGTTCTTTAATCGAAATCCAAATTTTAAATAACTAATGCTCTGTCATATGTCATTTCACCTACAAGAATTACTAATATGATGCACTTTTAAAAATAGATCGAACCTTTAGTTATTTAGATCAATATTTAATGCTAACTATGGAATCTCTATGAGATCATGGATCGAAATCTCTTTGTTCTAAAGGTTAGATAAAAAAAACTTTATTAATCTATTTGAGAAATTAAGTACGACTAAATATCTAATTGTTATGTAGATAGTAATTATTATTGTGCATCACTAATGTCGATGCAAGCTGAGTGGTTGGGCCAACATAGTGGATTCAATTGAAATCAATGAGTACAAACCACAAAATCAATGAATGAAAACCACGAAATCAAGTTCGGAGAGAGAGCAACTGCAAAATTTTTTGGTCTACATTTGTGTAAGTCAGCATCAAAAGGCATGACAAGTGGACACACACCTTCCAGGGACAACATAAGGGAGCCCCTACCTATCCAAGGTAGGAAGGAGCTGCTCAACTTGATACACTCAGCACAACAAAGCCCAAAATAATAAGCATTGTTGATTCTTGGGTATTTGGAGGATCATCATGGAAAAAACAGGCCCTTAAGTGGCAATAAAAAGACATAAATTCAGAGTTAGACAACTTGACATAAAAATTTGAATAAGTTATCTATATTATTTCACAAAAATGTAAAAATTAGAATACGTATCAAATTGAATGTAGTTTCTAACTTACTAGACCTTTATTTAAAAAAAAAAAAATCTATTTGTTGAAAATTTGAAATTTCAATGCAGTAGTATTTAAATTTTAGGGTAAAAATAAAAAGTTAGGTGTATGTCTAACCACCCTAACCACAATAAAATGATAATATTTTTTTATAAGCTTTTAGATATAAGTAGAGGACTCATGTCCCGATGTGATGCACATTTTTTTATAAGTTTTTTCCAAGTAAACAATTAATTATGAATTTTTTATTACAACTTTTAAAAAATATAAAAGCTCGTTTGTCTAACCACCTTAACTTAGTCAAAAATTCATGAAATTCAAATTCTTTTAAAAAAAATCCTATAGCATGCAAAGCATAGAATGCGACACATGTTTCAGATTCAAAAAATATGATACCATTTGAAAGTTAAATATTTTTTCCAACCAGCCTATCAATTAGGACTTTATTCATAATTCTAATAGAAAATGAATAATAATTATTTATTAAATTCAAAGTAAAGCATAATTTATATTGGTGGAAAGCTTAGAATCTCCTCTCAAAACCCTTTTCATTTCATCAATTTTGGGTACCAAAAAAATCATTAGCCACATGGGCCATCATATGGCTTACATATCGCCACTTTTTGGCCCATCATGATCCTGCACATACCCTCTTGTTTCTCAATAAAAATGGGTAGATGCATCACTTGATAGATTTAAAAGAGACAATGGAAGTATTGTCCATGTCTCTCCTATGTCATTTTAGCCAAAACTCACTGCAGGCACGTATGGTTTCAATGATACCGCAAAGAACAAAGATAGTCAAAAGTTTGAAATAGACAGCCCATGTGTTGGGATAAGCGACTATCGAGCTACTAAAGTTTTCATGTTTTGAGTCAAGCCAAGTCATGGCTTCCCTACTCACTCACAAATCCTACGTGTACTAGTTCACATGAGTGGAAGAGTATAAAACCATATGAAAGAGAATAAACATCCATTCTCTGTACTGTACAAACATAATTATTATCAACCTCTTTATGATGGACATATGCGGTCTGTCTAGGTTAAGATGACACCTTGAATTGTTGGCCATTTGCATGAGGATGATGTTGAATTGGGTTCTTCCTAAAATTGAATATTGTATCTTATCTCAAAACCTATCATAGATTCGCAAACTCCCATGGGCCAGAACTGAGAGCTGAGTTGATGGAATTATAAACATATTCGACCATATTCTTAATTCATGCACCCATCGAAGTGTTGGATGACTGCCACTCACATGACTCACTCATCTCAACTCCATTAATATAATGCGTACTATGCGAGTGTATTGCAAGAGGAAATCTTAGGAAATATTCACAGTTATAAAAGCATAATGCACAAGGAAACACGAGAGATTTTATACTTTTTTTCATAACTTCATTTCTAGATAAATGATAGAATCTACTTCCACCAAAAAGACAATGAAGTTCAAGGAACAAGACCCACATTGAGTTTTTTCAGTTTCTTTAGTATGTTCCAATGTTGACAACATAAGAGATACATAAATTAGTCATATGGATATTGAAGAAATCAGCAAGTGGGTTAGTGAACTCCCTGTTTATTATAAGATGGATGCCATCATGAATAGTAGCATACACTTGGTATCTACCTTTCCAATGTCTGCATAGGAGCCTAAGTTTGTTCTTGCAGTGGCCAAGTATTTTGATCCTTAGAGCAGGACACTCAAGGATTTTGATGAAAAATTATTTTCATATTTGATGATGATTTATTTGATACCATCCTCAGATGTCCCAGTATTGATAAGTATGCTGACACTAATATAAATTTGGCACAAGAAATCTATGATAAGAATCTTGATAAGTGTAAAAGGAATATAAATCAAAATTGTCTCAAGTCTCCTAGGAACACAATTGCAAAGATGACCTAAATCACTTCACAGGAGTGAATTCATTGATGAAGTCAATGATTTCATTGTCCTTTAGAGCAGGATCAAGGGTCTCCCTACTTCAACACAATTTCAGGAGTGGATGCATCAGTATATCTATATCATAATGTTATTCTTTCCTAAATTCATTACCCATCAAATCACTTCCAATTAGCCAGATCTATCAATCACGTCATACAAAATCATCAATAGTTACAAAAATTAAAGAATGGTACATGTACGCATTTTGATATTTGGAAGATGTGGCATAATAGATATTTAGTATTAGTGATGTTGATACTGGGGAAAGAAACCAGTGTGATGGGAGCAACAAGCTATTGTAAAATCAATCGACATCCACATTTGGCGAACAACTGCTTGAAAATTAGAAAAGAAAGTTTAAAAGAAACACTCTAGGTCTACAATGAGAATAAATTAACTATAGTTAAGACCACATGTTTTCAATTTTTAATTTGCATTGCTGAGAAAACAATGATATTTTTTGACAAGAATTCTTCTAATAACAATCATAGACTGAGAGAATTGACTATCAGGAAGGCACCTATGTCATAAGTCAGGATATGAAATCAAATTAAAGATCAATATTTGGACAGCTCCAGATGTGCATATCTAATGCTAAGTGTATGCATCTTGATCAATAAATACCTCTACACCCTCATTCACCTCTCAATTGTTTAATGATTTAATGGATGCATATAATTCAAGCATATGAATCGAGCCTTGTATGAATCAACTTAATAAATGGATATATATTGAGTTGTATAATGATGCTAGTTCGAAATATGTAGGATGCATGAGCTACAAAATGGTTAATAAATGAAAATCACGATAGCAGAGAGAACCATGGCATTTCCTACTTTACAAAAATAGAATCAAGCAAGTCAAGAAAAAACAAGATTATAAAGAGGAATATGTTGAGTTTCATAAATACATAAAAAAAGAGCGACAATCCTTAGTCTTTAAATCTAGGATGCCATTGAACGAGTTAGCCTTTTCTAGCACTCAAGATATTTTACTTATCTCAGCGAATACAAGACTTGCAGGGTTCTCTCCTTCTAGTGTTGTTATTTAGATGGTGAAAATATGTATTTTATTAGAAAACCTTCAACACAAACCCATTTTAGTATGGTTAGTATGTTCAAAAACAAGGAAAATAATCAAATATCTCTATGAAATAATGCATCATGCTTAAAAATGACAAATTAAACTAATTGAAAGCACAAAAATCATGTTAGATACCTATTCCATATTGAATTGGTGCACCTTTGGTATGTGGAGGAGCCCTTTCCCAATCCTAGATTTAAGCTTGAATAAAAATAGACAAAGAGATGCAAAATGAACTCAAGTTTCCTATAATGAGAATGCCAAAATTGTAGATGCAAATGAAGGAGAACATCCCTTGAATTTATAGGTGATATTGAAGAGAGAAGAGGCAAAGTTGAGGAATGTGGGATTAATCCTCAACCAATAGATTCATGCCACTTTTCACCATGTGAATGGGCCATGGTTGTGCAAGATAGATGCATCTAGGTGAGTTTGAAATTTGAAAAATGTCATTAAATGTATATGGTTGAGAGAATTTGGGGGGAAATTTGTTTGGACAAAAAATTCAAACAAAGGGAGTTAATGAGGGCATATTCCTTGGGTATATGCTTTTTGAGGAAAATAGAGTTTTTAATAAATCAAAATAAATGATTTATTGTGCAAGTGGGAAAAGCTAGAGGATAGGACATGGGTTAGGCTTAGTTTTAATCATGGATTTGACTAATTAAGCTGATGATTAGGTGATGTGACATTTTATTTACAGTAATAGAAAGGAACATAGAAAGCATGTATCACATCAAAGAACACAAGAACACTAGATTTTACATGGAAAACCCCAAAAAGGAAAAACCACAATGAGGACTAGCTCACAATATCTTATAATTGGTTATAAGATATCAAAGACTGACTCACTGCTTGGTTGACTCACTATTTGGAGGACTCACTATCTAGAGAGAAGAAGGAATGGCTCATTGCTAGGATACAAAAAACGGTTCCAGATCACTACTAGAGATTGAATAGAATATAATACATATGCAATATATTGGATATAGTTCCAATTAAGCGATGTAAACTAACTTAAGACACTTCATGCTTCACTAGTTATTAACCTCTTCACACTTTTCTCTACTTTAGATCTTGCACACTTAATTGTCTCAAATCTCATACATCACATGTCACACACTTCACATAATAAATTAGCCTTATATATACTGTGCATCCAGAAAATACATAAATTAGGTTGGTCTAATTGATGTACCATGCATCTATATAACTTATTATTTGAGGGTAAAAGCACAAAGTCATGTCACACTTTCAGCCAAATAAATAGTTTAGAGTGAAATGTTTTTGACCGAATAGGTTTCAGCCGAAACCACGTGGCCTATATGTGGCACATAGAGTTTCGATTGAATATGTTTCACCCAAATCCAAATAATTAATTTTTTTCCCTTTGTCTCTTTGAGATTTTCTTATTTTATATGCATGATTTTGGTAGAAAGGGTTTCGGTCAAAACCCTTTCTATTGATACCCTTTCTACTGAAACTATCTATGTATAATCCTAGTTGGTAACCAACTCATCTTTTTCAGAATTTTCTAAAACTTTCAACTTAAACTAAGTATTTCTTTAGTCAAAATAATGTTTAAAAATAAATAAAATTACCCTTTTGTAGAGCTTGGACTAGTGAATCCAAATATGTATTTTTTTTAATATTTAGATTAGTTTATATATATCTTATTTATAAATAATGCAATTAGATTGTTAAAGTTAAAAGAGAGGTTGATTAAAAATTAAAAAAAATAGTAAAACATATTAATTTTTTGAAAAATATATGGTGCACTAAAGGAGAGATTCCTCTTTAAAAGGATATAATTTTTTTTCAAAATGATTAAAAAAATAGACAATAGTTGGGGTTTAGTGAAAGTTGTAAAATTCTAAATAGTTTGACTTTAAAATGTTATTATGAGAAAAATATACATCAAAATTTCATTTTTTCTCCATGTACTAGGTATTGAAGTTACCTATTTGGACAAAAAATAAAGGGAAAATGAATTTTTTTTCTATTTGTTTCTTGATGTAAAGTGAGCATCCATTTTTCATGAAATTTTCTACACTGCAAAATTTTCTCTTAAATTGATAAAAAATTATCGAATTTTTTAAAAAAAAATATCAAAAATTACAGGGTTAAACTTAATCAATATTTCTACCTTTCATTAGTTTACATCATTTTGAATTTCAAAACATAAAGACCACTTTTATGTGGTTGAAGTTCAGATTTTTTTTTGTTGTTGGTCAATTTCTTTATAAAGTGTGATACAAGTTTGTGCTTTTACCCCTCAAAAAACTAGAACACACAAAAATGAATATATACATAAAAAAAATAGGTCGGCATGACCTATAATTGCTCTCATAAGTCTGATCCATACATCCTTTAATTTTGCACAACCTCAAACCTTTTAGGTTGGCATTGTTGGTGAAGCAAAAATGGAAGGAACCAGCTGCTCATTCACAACTCGATACACTAAATTACAAATTACTTGCCACTTAGAGCATACACACTTTTTGACATCTATAAACAAATTTCCAAAATTTCATAGCATAAAAATTATCTGTGGTGAAATGTGGAGCCTTCCTATCAAGTACTCTGTCATTGCCAACTCTAAATTCAACTATAGGGGAATTCAAGGCTTGAATATTTGGATTTAGATTCCTCCAACATACACAAAAATTACCTTAGAACCAAATGAAAATATTATTCATGGTGGAGGAATGTGAACAACAAAACCAATTCTCTGAACATTGAAAACTGCATTCCAAACTTAGGAAATTTATAGAACATATTTGATCTGCTTCAAACCAATACTTGTTTCACTATACAATGAGTACCATATTTAATTATTCTTATCAAATATTAGCTATATATCAGTGTTGACATCACTATAGTTTTTACATCAATGAAAACACCATAGTATAACACCATTTTTCACACATCCACCAATTTTCTAAATGACAAACCAAATTTCTAACATAATTTCTTTTCTTTGTGATAATACCAATGCTATAAAAATCTCAAATAGTTAGATAATGTATTCAAGGACAAATCATATTGCAATCAAGTATCATTTTTTGAGGGAGAAGGTTGCAAAAAGGGATTTAAAGTTGGATTATGTTGATACCAAGGAACACGTAGTAGATATCTTCACCAAACTACTTCTTACCCAAAATTTTGAGTTTCTCTTGGAGAAGTTGGGATTTGTTGATCTCTCCTCTTGAATCAAGAAGAAGTGTAGTTTGAGGGGGATATTTCTACCACAAGAAGGATTTTTTTTCTTTCTGAGAATTTTAGAAGTAGTGTAGTATGGTATAGGTTCAAGGGGAGTGATAAATTCCTATCACGAGAAGTCTTGGTGGTCTTACAGTATGTTTCTAGAAGTAGTGCAGTATGGACTCAAGGGGAGTCTATCTAGGAAAATAATTTATAGATTGTAAAAAAGTGTCAAAAATATTGGTGGAGATGTCAAGAAATAGGTTTCAGCCGACCTTTGACATTGATTTCAAAGGGGGAGAAATGAAACTCAAAATTCTATATTCTCTAAGGGGGGAAAATGAATGTCAAAATGAGGTAGTTATTTTATTCAAACAATCTCACATATGTTTTTGTGTGTGGCCAACATTTTTCTATTTCCATCAATGATAATGGGGGAGATTACTAAACAAAGGTTATCATTTTTGTCAAATAAGTTCATTATTTTCAAAGGAGTTCACTAATGTCAAAGGAAGTTTGTCAGAAGATTAGTGAAATTTAAATATAAATTGCACTGCCATATGATTTTGAGCTGCAAAAATATATTTCTAGATATATATCGATAAAAAAAGTTAATGATTTTTTGTAGTATCATACTACATCTATTCATGTTGATATAATTGATCTAAAATTATGAAATGGAATGTTTTAGTTCAGTTTCTGAATATAAATATATTTTTCTATCAATATATTTATGTTCATGATTTCTTCTTGAAGTTAAATTTATTTCTATGGTCTGAATTGAGAGTATCTCTACACATTTTCTATCATATTGTAGAGTTTCTGGAATGGATTTTGTTCATGAAGAAAGTTTAAAGTGACAAAAGGATCTTTTTACATGTCTATCAACCAGTTGGTGTTGTCGAACTATGCAACAATGGGTATTAGTGCATGAGAATAAAATAGGTCTAGGTTAAGTTTCCTGTAAATGCATACGACATCATGTATTTTTTGAAACTACAAATTTGGTTTAGGACTAATTTGTTAGACATTTTATTTAATTTGAATTTAGGTCCACCTTATGTCATCTTGGTTAATTGTGGATCCTTGGCCAACATAGAGTAATGTTTTTGATAAAAGGGTAAAATGGGTTTTACAAGGACCCGAAACCACAAAGTTTATAAAACAACAAAGAGGAAACCAGAGTTCCACCAAAAAAAATAGCTTCTCGAGAGAAGACCAGCAGTAACCAACCAAAAAGGACCAGAAAGGTCAAGAAAGAAGGTCCAGCAGAGAAAGAACAAAGAAAACCCCAGCCCTTAATTCAGAGTCCTAAGGACAGACTCTGTCTCCACCTCCAGCTCCTGCATATCTTTAACCCTCTTTTTAAAAGTTTGAATCATTTTCGAGGTAAGGGGGGCCTTGTGCTTCAGGTTGGCTCTGGTTCTTCTGGAAATGCCAACTTCCTCTTGACTTTTATCCTCGGTATCCTCTAGATCAACCACCAGAGACCCCTGTTGGGCTTTATCGAGCTTCTCAGTCATCGCATTATTGATTATAGCATTATGTCTTGCTATACGGTTATTTTGCTCGACTATAGCTTTGATGGTATTCCTTAAGTTCTTAGCTTCAGTGTTAATCTTTTTATTACTATGAACCGCTTCTTTCTTTTCCATCTCAGCAAACTTAGCACCCATTTCATTGATCTTACTTTGCAGTGCCTGGTTTTTAATTTTCAGCTCATTAATTTTAGAGAAAGTCCAATCCAAGAGTTTAGAGTGGGACTCGGAGTTGGTTTTGGCAAGGTTGAGATAATCCAGGGAGGGCTCTTTTCCAATGTTAATAGGGGAATTATCATTAATATGTATGTCTGGTAGAGGGTCAACACAACGCTCAGATTTGTTGGTCTCGGACTCCTCCGACTCAGAGGACTCTTTGGAGTAGGAAACAAGGCTTTTGGCTTGGGTTTTCTTGTCAACGGGGCTGATCTTAAGGGAAGGATTGTCAGGCTCAAGCTCAATGCAGGTTTTACCAGTATCCCTAGAAGGGCCAGCATGCAAGCTAGGGGCTTTTCTAACTGGGCTAGAGTTAGGCAAATAGTTTGAGTCACTGGGCTCAGTATCATCACTCTCAGAGTCAGGGTTGGTTTCCAAGATAGCAGGAGCGGGCACATGGAGATGTTCAACAATTAGCCTAATTAACCCAGTGTGCAGAATGGGAAATATTTTAGGGTTTTTCTTGTTGTCCTCCAAACTTTTCTTTAAGGAGCAGAAAAGATAATATGGGATAGAGACCCTTACCTTGTGTCGAAAATGGTTGAGAAGAGGAAAGTGGTATCCATAGACTTTAGTGACACGCCCATCCACCGTAATGTACTCCATGATGACCCAAAGAACCTTTCTCTAGATAGTCTTTATGGAGTCAACATCGAAGTAATTATTAGCAATTTTGATCATACTTAGCCTTTCCTTATCATTTTTAGGAAATCTGATAACAGCTTCATCAGAAAAAGCCCTATCCCCAAAGAATATGTAGTATGAGAATAATTGAAGAGAATATAGTGAGTGATTATACAAGGATGTAATTGGGTGTGAGAGAGTCATTCAATGTGAATCATTTGAATCATCGTGCATTATAATTTGAATATCTCGAAGAGTGTAGTAGAGTTCATGAATCAAGCTCAAACTTTGAGTAAGCTATGTAATTAGCATCAAAGATCCACAAGCCTTATCATTGTATTTCAATAGGACTTGTGTTCTACTCATTAAGTTTCTTCTCAGACCATTGTATTGGGGATGAGTATCTATATTAGGTTTGTGCCTATACATAAATTTATGGATTAGTGTCTCTGGTAGTTTGGTTCCTACTTCATATTGTAAATTCGCTTCTTGAATTCCTACTTTGTGAGGATGGATTTAGATAGTAGATCAATGAATCTATTCTCAATGTGGTTTTCCCATGTTGGGTTTCCATATATATCTAGTTTTCTCATGTGCATATGTGTGTTCTTATGTGGTTACTTGATCATCAATATCTCTTTGATTCAAGTTTCATGTTTGATATGTGTGTTGAATTAAAGAGTTTTAACCTTATTTTATCTATTGATCTATCCCCTTTTTATCAATAGATTGTGTATCATTCAGATTAACTAATATTGCATAATAGTCAAGGTAGCAATTTTAACAAGAGGAATTATAAAAAAATCTTACAAAATAAAGCTAAATTGTTTGGATAATTTCATATGAATGAAAACCATACATTCAAATATTATCCTTTAGTGGATTATAATAGCATTTATCAGTGGAGTTGAAGCAAAGAATTTATTTTTATATCCAAGGTTACTTGTAGATATAAGACACCTTTTTTACTTTTTCAATAGATTCTAATTCTCATAAAAATTGGCAACATCAACCAACACTTTTCTAACATTTAAACCTCAATATATAAAATTTAGCTTAGTCACCAACATGACATGGAAATAGTTACAATTTACCATTTGAGATAAACCCAAGTCATTTCACCATTAGAACAAACTACATCATCAACCACAATAGTAGTACTACACAAATCCATGTGGCCCACGAGATCCTACTACACTTAAATTTTAAAAAGGCTTACCTAGGTACTAAACAAACAATTCTAGTTAATTGAATACATTCTAGGTAAATCCTTGCATGGAATAAATTGAGGATGTCTTTGAGGATGACAATTTAAATCACTAGAGAGGTAATTAATACATTTTTGGTAGCTTTCCATGTCACAAGGTACTCCTAGTCGCATCATTGTGGGATAATTTAATTTATTCCTATATACATATATGAAATAAAGATATCGATTTATATTAAAATGATGGGGCTATGGGATGTGGATATATTCTTTTATTTTGTAGCTTGTGAAGAAGTGGATAGACCATACAAAATTTTACCATCACAAATTTATGTCACTTGCTATGGAAGTGTGTGAAGTTCAAGGACGGGCATCAAGTCCATAAATTGTGGTCACAAAATCTAGATATGCAACATGATACTTTCCAAAGGAGTTGTAAATGTGTATGTGACGTGTAATAGTCCATAGATAGTGATGAAATATGGGCTTAGAGGATATAGAAGCAACGGAATTTTTTTCTTGTAACTTAATTAAAAAAAATTTATTCTACATGCCAAATCTAGTTCTCAAGGATGTTATGTATAGATTAAAGAAATTTATAAGAAAATAAGTGGATGTTAATCTCTATAAGCTTTGGTGAGACATCAAAAACAATTGTAAGGTTTCATTTTACAAGAGAAATGTAAAGGTGCAAGTGAAATTTATAGCCAACAAACTAGTACTACTATGGACTTGTATGGAAGGGATGTAGTTTTATATCACATATAAATAGGTTAGATGTGGTTGTAATTATAATAATATGATAGGTGTAGGAATAAATTACAATCATGCAAACATGTGAGTAGGGTGATAAATTTTACGTTATATCCACAACAAGGTTTATGAATAGTATGTAGGAAGTAGCTTTTATGGATGTATATGCACGAACCATCTTCATAACTCCATTCATTTGCAATTTGTAGACTTGAGTGGTTGTGAGTAACAACCAACAATGTAACATAAGCAAATGTTTAGCTTAGTACCACAAAGGAAAAATATAGAATTGGCAATCAACAATAATCCTAGAATTTAAACATCATGAAACAAACTAAGAATTGGTTGATGACAAATGAAATCTTCACAAGGAATTTTATTTTATAAAAAATAATTGGAGCTTATATTTTAAAAATATACAACTATAACTACTACTTTAGCTTCTAGATGATTAGATTGATTTGTTTAAGCATACTTCACGCACATATAATATTGTTATATTTTTCCTCTTAGTTGCACCATTTTTCTAAGTATATGAAGAATAATGTTATTTTAGTTACAATGTTTTGTGAACAAAATAATTGAGATTTATCAACCATTAACATAATCAAAGAATATTAATATTGTAAATGTTTTTTCTCTACTACAGTTTTGAATTCCTTGAAGCATTTAGAGTTTCACTCTTATGTCTTAAGATAAAGAACCATGTGGATCTAATTCCATCATCAATAAATATATGAAAGTGATAAAATGACTTGGTTTGCTTAGGACCACACACCTATATGTATTAATTTGATAATATTTCATTTCCTTTTATTTATCCTTATAAGAAATTACTCTCATTTTTCTTTCCTAATGTACAACCATCACAACTAATATGTTTATTCTTAAAAATTGATACACTTTCAATCATTTATTTTCTTTCTATAAAGACAAGATCTCTTGAGATTCAAGTGACCATATAAAGACAAGATCTCTTGAGATTCAAGTGACCATACCTCATGCTCATGTGTCATAATTCTTCTGTTGACACACACATAGATGTCATTAATTTAGGATGTTCTCTAACTACACCTAGTTTCTATAAGCCCCCTATCATGGTTCCTTCAACCGTTATAGGGGGCTTATAGAAATAAGGGGATTATGTTTATAAATTCAAATTTTAAGCTTTGATTTTTTATTGCTAAAAAAAAAGGATATATTCTTCTTCATTCCTATACCAAATATCACATTTGCAATGTTTTCTTATATATTCATCAAGCGACATTATACTTATACCACGATAATTTTTTTACCATAAATTGTCAATTAACATAGTTTGCACCATCTATCTTTTCGATTCGGTTGGATGTGAATCCGTTAGATTTGCCATGCTTAACAAACAAAATCTCACATATAATAGTAAAAGTTGTACTTGGGCATGAAATTGCAATTGCAAAATTGAGACAATATCAAACCCTCTTGTGATTTTACCATGAAAATATGCTACCAGCAATTATTTGCAGACAATCTGCAATACACAATCTACGCTGATGAGATCAGAGATTGAAGCTCCTCGGTCAGACGTAGCTGGAGAAATCAGCAAATAAAGCAACCCCGTAGCTTCCTTTCAGACACAGTTTAACAGCAACCCAATAAAGATCAGATCCTTTGCAGCTTTAAAACCAAAGATCAACAACTTCTTACAAACCTGCTAAGTAAATGGACAGCTAACTGAAACTCGTTTGACATCAAACTTACAGATGATGACACATCTACAAATCCTAACTGGCACACATTCAACTTGTGGAGTTCTGAGTGTTCATTACGCTAACTATTAAATCAGAAAGTATAAAAAAATAAAATTCTAAATCATAGAGCTGTGCACAATTTATGATAGAGTTATGAATCATTCCATCCAGTTCTGGTGGGATATTTCCTTTTCCTTCTCCTCTGGTTTCCTGTGTGAAGAGAAGGGTTGTGAAAAGGGATTCACATACAGTCCGGACTCAGCGTTGAGAGGGAAGTTGAGAATAGCCTTCGAACCGCGCAGTTGGAAAGCCGAACAATCATATGCCACTGCAGCTTCTTCGGCTGTATTGAAAGAGCCAAGCCAAAGTCTGGAACCCTTCTTCTTAGGGTCTCGAATCACTGCAGCATATTTCCGGCGTGCCTTAACAAAGCTCACTCCCCTGTAATGGCTTTTTCGGCGCTTCCCACAAACAACAGTAGGTGTTGGTAAAGGGGAATTTGTGGTCTCGTCGGAAAATTCATCCCCTAGCAAAAAGTGGGCAATTGCATTCAGAGAACGAGCTTCGTCGGGTGTTAGCGTACTCATTATCGCCGTCGCATAATACCATTTGTGGAGAAATTGTGTTTGGGCACATGCCTTATAAGTCGACCTTAAATTAGGCAATGGAGTATATTCATTGTATTCGTCCACTTCCAACGCTTTCAAACGAAAATAAATTGATATTTTAAAAGTTTCACAAAACTCATTTCTTAATTGCCATAGTTTTCTTTAACTTATTATAATTATTAAAATGCAATTTTTAGAAAGTACTTATAGGATCTAAAATAAATAAAACATCATCATTTTTTGTTTTATTTGTCATCTCTAAACAGAGAGAACGAGCTGATAATATGTAGCAAAGGTTAATGTGATGGTCAAAAGGGATCCATATAACAACATTATAGTATGGCAATCAATATTGAAAACAAGTGGTGAACATGATAACTCAATACTAAACAACAAGCTAATAATATATAGTAAAACTTAATGTGATGGTCAAAAGGGGCCCATATAACAACATTATAGTATGGCAATCAATATTAAAAACAAGTGGTGAACATGATAACTCATCAAATGATTCCATCATCATCTAGCACAAAGCCACTTCCATAATTAGTTGAACCACAATAAAGACAATCTAGAGGAATCAAAATTACCACAAAAGGTCATTTTCCCATTGCCTTGAAGGTTTAAAGCTTCTCCATCACATATTACACCTTTTGAACTTAAACTTAAAGACATAAATACTATTAAACAACATATATTATATTAGCCATAAGGAAAAAAATATTTATAGACTTATATTTGAAAATGACATTATTTCTATCATATTTCCTAATTGAAATAATCATTATGTGTAGAAAAATATCAAATTCATTTGAGCTAGGCATAAATCATGATAGATTACTCAATGCAAACCATATTGCATGTTAATGGGTTAGGTGTAAAGTGAATTCAAACATATAAATAAATGTTTATTATTCTAGAAAAGGAAAATAAATATATGTTAAATAGACTTTGGTTAGGGACAAGCTAGGTAAAGAGAGTTTACAACTCCTAAGGGACCTAGTGTGTTTTTAAAGACGTCTTATAAAATTAGAGAGGAGGAAAGGTATGAAATTGTGGTTTTCTATGATAGCTCCATAGAGTCTTAAAGTCAATATTTTGTAATTATATATAACCTTTTCACTCGAATAGATTATTAAAATAGAGTTTTTGTTTATTTCCTTTTCTTTTGTAGTTTCTCATGAATAGGGTTTAATATATAAAATTATATTAAGTATCAAATTTAGATTTGGAATCTGAGGAAGAGGTTTAAATTATTAGAGAAAGACAACTTTACTTTAATTTTGAGAAGAATAAAAAAAATCCTACCTTAATATTTTAAGGGAAATGTCATCTATAAGCAAATATAGTTTAAACTGGGATATAAGAGTGAAAATAAAGTAATTAAAGTAATTAATTATAACACCAAAAACATTCAAGAGTGAATAGTTTGGTTTTACTTTTTATAATGACTCAAATAAAGAAATTATAATTACATCTAGGATCTTAAGAAAAAAGCATCTTCAAATATTTATCTTATTTATTATTTGTATAAGCTAGAGAAAATGCTAATGGTAAATATGGAAGTTAATATAATAGAGAGAAGGGGCTTATATAAAAATTTCATTGGGTGGAAATCAATATGTAAATATATGGAGAACATGATAAAATAATCAACTCAGAACAACTACTAATCCTTATTTACATATTGATAAATGAAACTCACACTATATCACACTAAATCAAGTAAAACCTTGAATAAAGAAAGATAAAAGCATCATAATCATCTTCCCTAATTTTCATAACCTAAAGCCAAACATTGGAGAAACATGGAGAAAATATATTTCTCCTAGGCCATAAAATATATTACTGAGCAACTGGATCACACACTGGTGAAAATATCTTGCACTGTACAACAATCTAGAAACCCAAATTTTGAATATAGCAACCTCTAACAACCTTAAATAACCTGTAAGATCCACATAGGTATATCATTAACACAAATAGAACGTAGAGCACAATATCAGAGCACATTATGAATGCTTGCACAACATAGTTTACTTTGTTTATTAAATTTTCTCAAAGAACTTGGAAACCAAGTGCTAGAGTCATCATCTCAGCTCATTACTTCATGCCAACTATCCTTCATACTCTGCAATAAAAGTAATAGGTCCATGTACTCACAAAAAATCCTCAAGGTCTTGACTGCACATGCGCAACCTTTTTTCCTCTTTTCAAAAATTTTATCAATATCTTGAACATCTTCATCCCATAGTTGACATCAATGACAACACCGGTCAATAGAATTCCTATTGACATCAATGAAAACACCTTCATTCTTGCAACATATTTCCACAACTTTTCTAACTATAATTGTAGGCTAAATGCATATTTTTCACTAGTTTGAGGCCAATTTACCCAAAAAAAAAATTATTTAAAAAACATGATATTTCAATATCTCCTACTCATGCAAATAAAAAAAATTTAAATATTAAAATACCGTTTTGTAGATCCATAAGTTTAGTTTTCAAAAATATATATTTAATGGTTTAATTATTATTTATATTTAATTTTATTTTTGTACTAAAAGTAGGTTATCAACACAAAAATATTAGGTTGATTACTATGCTAAGGGAAAATAGTAAAACTTAATAATTTATTTATTAAATATTTTGCACTAGATAAAATAATCTATATCAAGATAGTATTTTTTAATTTTATTTTAGATAAATATTTAAAATGAAAGTTGGCGTTGAATGGAAACATCTATGTTTTAATACATGTATATATTAATATTTATTTAAAATATATACTTATAAAAAGTGAAAAAATATATATCCATGCACTATAGTTTCAAGTTATAAATACACACAAAAAATTTAAAAAGAACTTAAAAATTACTATAGTGTCGATTTATTAAAAAATATTTTAAAATAATTTTAGTTGTTTTTCAAAAAAATACAAACATGAAATATACTAAAAACACACATTTAACTATTTTACATCTTTTCAAAATTAAAAACATATATGCCACCTTTTCATGATTCAAGTTTGAAAATTGGATTATTGTTGGCTATTTCCTTTATAAAAGTGTGACATGACTTTGTACTATTTCCCCAATGCTAGAATGTGATGATAAAATAGGTGTAGGTTAAGGTTCTTGTGGATGCACAACATCATATTATTTTGGAAACTACAAAGTTGACTTAGGACTGACCTTTTACACATTTTGTGCAATTTAAATTTAGGTCCACCTTATGTCGTCTTGGTTAATTGTGGATCCTTGACCAATATGGAGTAATCTTAATGTAATTTAATTTATATAATAATCATACATTTGTGTAGATACATAATGTGAAGTATGAGAATAATTGAGGAGAAGGTATTGAGTGAATATACAAGGATGCCAATCTATATGAGAGAGTGTCATTCAATGTGATGCATCTCAATCATTGTGTACCACCATCTAAATATATTGAGGAGTGTATTAGAGTGTTTGAATCAAGAAAGTTTTTTTACTAGCATCAACGATTCACAAGATTTATAATCATATTTTTTTAGGACTGGTGTTATACTCACTGAGTTGGTGTTGACTATTTTATTTTGGATTGGTGTCTCCAATAGGTTGTTTCCTACAAATAAATTTTGGGATTGGTGCCTCTAGTAGGTTGGTGCCTAATTCATATTTTAAATTCCCTTGTTATATTCCTATTTTGTGAGGTTTGATTTGGACATTATATCCAAGCAACAATTCTCATTGTGGTTCTCCTATATTGGGTTTCCACATATATCTGGTGTTCTCATGTGTAGATGTGTGTGCTTATATATTTTCTAGATCATTCATATATATTTTGATTCAAGTTTCATGTTTGATCTATGTGTTGAATTAAATATTTATAAATTGACTTCGTCTACTGATTCACCCCCCTCTCTCATCAAATTGTGTACCCTTCAGATTAAATAATATTACATAATAGTCAAGCTAGCAATTTAAACAAGATGAATTATAAAAAAAATTCTTGGAAAATAAACCTAAATTTTATGGATATATTCATATGAACAAAAACCATGCATTTTTATCTTCTCATCTATTGGATTAAAATATACATTTATTAGTGAAGTTGAAGAAAAGAATTTAGTTTTATATCCTAGATTATTTGTAGATATGGGACATAGTTTTAACTTTTTCAATAGAGTTCCCATGAAAATTGGCAACAACAACCAACAATTTTCTATCACTCAAACCTTAATATATACAATTTACCTTAGTCAACAATATGACATGGAGATAGTTGCAATTTTCTATTTGCGATAAAACCAAGTCATTTGATCATTAGCAAAAATCACATCATCAACCACAATAGTATTACACAAATCCATGTGGCCCACAAGATTATATTACACTTACATTTAAAATAAGCTTACTTAGGTACTCAACACACAATTCTACTTTTAGAAAATACATTCATTGTAAATCCCTACACATAATAAATTGTGGATGCCCTTGGTGATGAAAATTTAAATCACAAGAGAGGTAATTAATAAAATTTTTATAGTTTTCCATGTCATAAGGTACTCCTAGTCTCATCATTGTGAGATAATTTAATCTATTACTCTACATACATGAAATACTGGTATCAATTTCAATTCAATCGATGGGTTTATGGGGTGTGGACAAATATTTTTATTTTGTAGCTTGTGAAGACATAGATAGACCATACAATATTATATTATTAAATATTTATGTCACTTCCTATGCATATGTTAGAAGTAACGAGGGGCATCAAGTCCATAAATGGTGGTCACAAAATGTAGATGCAACATGACACTTTCAAAAGGAGCTGAAAAAGTGTATGTGAAGTGTAGAAGTCCATAGATACTATTCCAATATGGACTTATAGGATGTAGAAGAAAGGGAAATTTTTTTTTGTAACTTATATAAAAAATGAAGTATTATACATTGGAAAATGTAATTTTTATAGTTTTTATATATCTATATTAAGGAAATTTATAAGAAACTAAGCGAATGATAACCACAATAAGCTTTGGTGAGATATAAGAAAGAATTATATGGTTACATTTTACAAGAGATATGCAAAGGTGAAAATTAAATGTATAGCCAACCAAATAGGACTACTTTGGAATTTTATGGAGGGGATGTATTATTATATCACATGAAATTAGGTCAGATGTGGTTGTAAACATAAGAATATGCTAGTTATAGGACTAGATCATAATCATGGAAACATATGAGTAGGGTGGTAAATTTTAACTTATATCTATAAAAATGTTTATGAATATTAATTAGGGGTTAGTTTTTATGAATGCAAATAAACAAATCATCTTCATAATTTCATCCATTTGTAATTTGTAGACTTGAGTGCTTGTAATTTACAACCAACAATACAACATAAGAAAATATTTAGCTTAGGTCCAAAAGGGAAAAATATAGACTTGGGGATAAAAAATAAACATAAAATTTATTAAACATCATGACACAAACTAACAATTTCTTGATAACCAATGAAATCCTCACAAGGAGTTTTATTTTATAGAAATGAATTGGGACTTACATTTTAAAAATATACAACTATAGTTACTACTTTATCTTCCAAATGGCTATATTATTTCGTTTAAGATTCTTAAGCATATATAATATTGTTATATGTTTCCTCTTACCTGCATGATTTTTCTAAGGATATGAGGAATAATGTTATTTTAGTTACAATATTTTAAAAATAATTGAAATTTATCAGCCATTAACATAATCAAAGAATATTAATATTGCAAATAGTTTTCTTCTACTATAGTTTTGAATTCCCTTAAGCATTTGTAAATTCACTCTTACATCTTAAGAGGGTATGTGCAGGATCGTAATGGGCCAAAAAGTGGCGATATGTAAGTGATATAATGGCCCATGTGGCTGAGGAGTTTTTTTTACCCAAAATTGATGAAATGAAAAGGGTTTTGAAAGGATATTCTCATCTTTCCACCAATATAAATTATGCTTTACTTTGAATTTAATAAATAATTAGTATTCATTTTCTTTTTGAATTACGACTAAAGTCCTGATTGATTAGTTGATTGAAACACATCTATAGCTTTCAAATGATACCACATTTTTTGAATCTGAAACATGTGTCACATTCTATGCTTTGTATACTATAGGATTAAATTTTTTTATTGAATTTAATGAAGGTTTGATCAAGTTAAGGTGGTTAGAGATACGATTTTTAATATATTTTTTAAGTTGTAAAAAAAAAATCATAATTAATTATTTATTTGGAAAAAAATATACAAAAAAATAGGCATCACATACGAACATGAGTCCTCTACTTATATCTAAAATCTTATGGTTAGGGTGGTTAGAAAAACACGTACTTCTTATTTTTTCCCTGAAATTTAAGTACTACTGCATTGAAATTTTAAATTTTCACCAAATACATATATATATATATATAAATTAGCCTAGTATTTTAGAAACTAAATTCAATTTTCTACAAATTCTATTGTTAATTATTTTTTAAATAATATAGATAACTTATTCAAATTTTTAAGTCAAGTTACCTAACTCTGATATTTTGAATTTTTATTGCAACTTAAGGGCCTATTTTTTCCATGATGATCCTGCACATACCCAATAAATAGAACCATGTGTATCTAGTTCCATCATCAATAAATATATGAAAGTGATACAATGATTTGGCTTGCTTAGAACCACACACACCTATATGTATTAATTTGATAATATTTCATTTCCTATTAATTATCCCTATGGGAAATTCACTCCCACTTTTCTTTGTTAATGTAGAACCATCACAACTAATATGTTTATTCTTAAAAAATGATACACTTTCCATCATTTTTTTCTTTGTATAGAGACAAGATCTCTAAGATTCAATTGACCATACCTCATCTGTCATAATTATTCTATTGGAAAACACATAGTTTCTATTAATTTGGGATGGTCTACAACTATATCTAGTCTCTATAAGACCCCTATCATGGTTCCTTCAACTATCACTTTCTAGTTATCTTGCATGTCCCTACGTTGGAAATATATGCTCATGAATTCAAATTTTAAGCTTTGATTTGTTATTCCTAAAAAAATATACATTCTTCTTCTTTCCTATACTAAATATTACATTTCCAATTTTTCTGATATGTTCATTAGGAAACATTATACTTATATCAAAATAATTTTTTTAATTACGAGACCTATCATTCTCTCAATAGACCTTACTACCATAAATTTTCTCATGAAATACTTCACACCAATCTCTATTTCATGACCTATGAATAGTTGTCATTTGAATATGTAAACCAAAAATTATAGGCTTATCTTCATGCAAAATAATGACATCTAAAAGGAACAACTTAAGATTATTGAAGTGACCATTTATCTTATCCTCACCATTAACAATTATTCCTTCGTTTTTATTATTTTTAGCTTATTTCAATTTTTTTCTTTTGAATGTATTCGTAAGAGAAGAGTCCAAATCTACCAGAGTAATAACAATTTCTATTTTTATTTACTTTGGAATTTGACTTAAATGGTACCCCATCTTTATACCTTTTGTCTTTAGATTTACCTCTATAATTTTTACATTGTTTTCCATGGGATGAATTCTTTTCCTTGACCATTAACAGTAATTTTTAATTTAAAATTGATTGTCCACATGCTTCCTCTTTTCCTCTTCTTGTGAAGACAAACCTTCTAAATTGTCAAAGTTAGGTGCATGTTCCTTCATAGCCAAATTAGTGTTAAACACTTGGTAATCTTTGAATTCTTTAACTTTAGACAACTAACTTCACTAAAACATTCATTTGCTTCCATTTTGATTGAAAGTAATTTTCTTTAAATAAAAACAATTTATATTTGTAAATTTATACAAACCTCATTGTTCTCCACATATTGATGATCTATTGATGTCCATTTCTAGGGGATGATTGAATCCTTGACAAACATACACGGGAATATTTTCTTTACATTGTCTTCCTTGTCAATCTTGAATGGTGGATTTAGGCTAACTCTTAGTATTGTTTAAAGTAGAGGCTAAATAGTAAAATGTTAATTAACATAGTTTTCAACATCGAAATTTTCAATTCGATTTATTTGAATTTGTTAGATTTTCCATGCATTAACAGACAAAATAAAGAGTAATAGTTGTACTTGGGAATGCAATGACAATTGCAAAATTATACAATATCAAACCTCCTTGTGATTTTTGTTGGAAATATTTATTACCTGAGCCCTTTTTTATTTTTCACATCAACTCCCCAATCGTCACCTACCTGTTAGGAGCCTTTCAATGATAGTTTAATTTTTTGGGATCTTCATCCCTACCCTACTCCTAACAACTCAAAATTTATTCTGGTAGGAAAATTTGAATTTATAGAATTTATGGTGTTAGGTAAGTTTGAATTTTTAGTGGGAATTTTGAATAGACAAAATGAATAAGAATAATCAATTATGGAACAGAGTGTAAACCAGAGAAGCAAGTAAGTTGCAAGTAGTTTGAAGTTGCAAAATTAATAGTAGAGAATTTTCTATGCAAGAAGCAACAGATAAATTTGGATTTCTCAGAGATTGCAGGGAGCAATAGATAGCTCCACACCAATAGGAAGAACAAAGAGCTCAAGATGCTCCTGATTTTCTAGTGTGTGTGTGTGTGTGTGTGCAACCTTAGATTGCTACAAATAGATTTTTTCATTTTTTTTTGTAGTTTCAAGTTTGAAACCATTTTGTAAATATTATTTTTCTAAGTTAATATAAGAAACAAGTTTGCATGCCTAGATGTGTGTCTCCTATCTGTTTTGTTTTGTTATTCTCCATTTGTTTTTGGTATTCCCAGTTGATTGGGAAATAGAGCGAAAAATCTGTGCATTTTATCTATTTGGGGATTTAGAATTTCCCTTCAAATTTGTATCTAGGATTTAAAATTCCATTAGGTGGTATTAGAGCTGGAAGTCCCTAAGTCTTGAGTGAGTTAGGAATTTATTTTTTGGGTGTTTAAAGTTTGTTTGTTTGGAGATATGGATGGAGATGAGAGTAAGAGTTGGCATTAGCCACCACCATTCAATGGAAAAAATAATGAAATTTGGGAAAATAAAATGAAAACCATAATGGTTTCAAATGATTTGTGGGAGTTTGTGATCAGTGGGTTCAATGATGTGACTAATCCAACAACATATGTAGTTTTCACAAAAAATCAGAAGACCCAGTTGAAGGAGAGAGGGAGGAAAGATGTAAAAACATTGAGTCTGATTGAAGCAACCTTGATAGAGGCCATTTTTCCCAGAATAGAAGCAACTAAATATGAAAAAGAAGCTTGTGAAATCCTCCAAACTAGTTACAAAGAGACTCATAAAGTCATAATGGTGAAGCTCTAGATTCTTCAAAGTGATTTTGCGACTCTCCAAATGAATGATAGTGAGTCTATCTCAGAATTGCACACAAGAGTCTTTAGTTTGATAAACCAATTGATGGTGAATGTAGAATCCATGGAAGAGAAGAATATGGTGGAGAAAATCCTCAATATTTTACCCAAATTTTTTGATGCAGTAGTGATTACCATTGAAGAGGAAAATGACCTTTCAATGTTGTTTGTTGATGAGCTGATGGGTTCTCTACAAATCCATGAGAAGTGCCTAAATAGGTTTGAAAGTTCTTCCCATTTTCAAGAATTCAAAGCTAAAGCTAATGCAAGCGGTAGGGGGAAGAGATAGAAATATCTCTAGATGTGGTAGAGGAAGATCTAGACATGGAAGTATTGATGATAATAGGTCAAGATGAGCACACAACCAAGAGGGAGCAAGCATCTCTTAGTCCATCTCCAAAAAAGAGAAGAAGAACAATAGCTCGAGTCAAAATTTTGACAAGAGAAATGTTGAATGTTATTATTGTCATAAGTTTGGTCACTATGCAAGTGACTGTTGGAAAAGGAAATATGATTAGTCGAAGAAAAGTACAAATGTGGCTGATGAAAAAGTTGTTTAAGGTAATCAAGAAAATGCCTTCAGGATGTGCAACACTGTTGAGCAAGGTAGTGATGAGGTATGGTTTTTAGACAGTGGATGTAGCAGCCACATGAGTGGTAATGAGATTTTATTTTCTTTCATTAATAAAAATGTCAAGTCTAAAATAAAAATGGGGAACGATGAAATAGTTGTAGTTCTAGGAAAAGGTTCTATTTTGTTTCAGACCAAGGAAGGTGAGAAGAAGGAGATTGATGGTGTTTATTTTACCCCAGGAATAAAGCATAATCTCATGAGTATTGGACAACTGATCCAAAAAATATACAAAGTGTTGATGGAAAAAGGTGAATGCATTATTTATGAGAAGGATGGAAGCAAGAAAATAATTACAGGAGTGCAAATGAAAAAGAATAGGATATTTTTGTTGAGGATAGAGAGGTGTTTCTCATCTCAGTCTACAGCTGTAAATTTCAGGAATGGAAAATCTGCAGCAAAAATAAACTTTCAAGATAATCATTGAAGGCCCTTCCAAGATTTGGCATCTCACGTATAGAAACTTATGCTAACTGGTTTGAGTATTTTTTCAAAGAAGAGAATGGTTGGAGGTTTACCAACCATTGTAGAGTCTGGTGGTAGATGTGAAGTTTACATTTTAGGCAAGCAACATAGGTAGCCCTTTCAATCAGGAAATTCTAGAAGGGCAAGAGCACAATTAGAGCTATTACACACTAATTTGTGTGGCCCTATAAAAACAATTTCTATTGGTAAGACATGGGTTTATTTCATGCAACATAAATATGAATCTTTCGATAAGTTTAAAGTGTTTAAGGCCCAAGCTAAAAATGAAAGTGGACATTTCATCAAGGTCCTAAGGTCAGATAGAGGGGGACAGTATACTTCCAATCAATTTGTTAATTTTTTCAAGAAACATGGCATTAAGAAGGAGCTAACAATAAACTATACTCCATCGAAAAATGAAGTTGTTGAGAGGAAACAAAAAACCATTGTGATGATGGAAAGAAGCATGCTCAAAGCCAAGAGACTCTCAAATGATTATTGGGGTGAAGTTGTAGCAACAACTATATATTTGATAAATAAAAGTCCTACAAAGGAATTTTTTTACAAGATTCCACAAGAGGCATGGACAAAATCTAAGTGGACAGTTGAGCACTTGAGATTGTTTGGGTGTGTGGCATATGCACTTGAGACAAAAGAGAAGAGACAAAAGTTGGATAAAAAGGGTGAGAAGTGCATCTTCATGGGCTACATTGAGGAGTCCAAAGCCTACAGGTTGTATAACCTTGCGAGAAAGAAAATCATCATCAACAAGGATGTGGAGTTCTTAGAGGATGGGTCATGTCATGGTTTGACAGATTCTAACAGCTCCCAATAGATCCCAAAAATTTTAGGTGATGAAGGAAAGGAACAAGGAAGTGCAACAATATGATGCAGTGGAGCTTGCAGTAGCTCCCAATAGCTTTGAATGAGCTTCCGATAGCTCCAGATCACTCTAGACTAGAGCACAAAGAGGATCTACTCAACAAATAAAAAACAATAGTGGAAGTTCATACCCCACTCTCACCTCCCTAATTCCAAGAAAGACCAAAAGTCTAAGGTAGATCTACCAAAATGAAAGGTATGATGAATAGTTTGATGAAAGTATGATTTTTTCATTATTGACTCATAGTGACGCAATTTATTTTGAGGATGTTGTGAAAGAAAAGAAATGGTTTGAAGCCATGGATGAGGAGATAGATACAATAGAGAGGAATAGAACATGAGAACTAACTATTTTCCTCCCAAAAATAAAGTAATTGGAGTGAAATGGGTCTATAAGACCAAAAGAAATGTCGATGGAAGAATAGAGAGGCATAAGGAAAGATTAGTTGTCAAGGGATACAAACAAAAATTTAGGAGAGATTATGATGAGACATATTCTCCAATTTCAAGGAAGGAAACTATGCAGGTAGACATAGAAATTGCAACCCAAAACAAGTGGAAGGTGTATCAAATGGATGTGAATTTTTCCTTCTTGAATGGAGTGTTGAAAGAGGAAGTGTATGTAGAGCAGCCACCTAGTTATGAAGTTCCATGTCAAGAAAAAAAGGTATATAGGCTAAAGAAATCTCTTTATGGGCTGAAGCAAGCACCACGGGCATGGTACAACATGATTGACTCATATTTGTTGAGCAATGGCTTTAGCAAAAGTGATGGTGAGCCAACTCTTTATGTCAAGGTAGTTGATGGTAAGATTTTGATTGTTTTCTTGTATGTTGATGATTTAGTTTTCACTAGGATGATGATTTCCTCATTGCTGATATTAAAGAGGCTATGAAAAGAAAGTTTGAAATGATAGACATAGGTCTCTTAAGGTATTTTCTGGGCATATAAGTAAAATAAATACATGATAGTATTTTTATCTCTCAATAAAATTATGCAACAAATATTTTGAAGAGATATAGGATGCAAGATAGAAAGCTTGCCTTCACACAAACAACTGTAGGTTTAAAGTTGAGAAAGAAATATTGCAACAACAATGTGAATATGACCATGTATAAGATTTTGGTTGGAAGTTTAATGTTTTTAACGACAACTAGGCCTAATATAATGCATAGTGTAAGTCTGATTTCTTGATTTATGGAGACTCCTAAAGAGTCACATTGGCAAGCGGGTAAAAGAATCCCGAGGTACGTGAATGGAACCAAATGATATAGTATTTTGTATAGTTCAATGAATGATTTTAGATTGGTTGTTTACACAAATAGTGATTGGGCATGGAGTGTGAATGATAGAAAGAGCACATCTCGATATGTGTTTCACTTGGGATTTAGAGTCATTTCATGGGCTTCCGAGAAACAACCCATAGTTCCCCTATCTATAGTTGAGGTTGAGTATATAAAATCAAATGCAGCAACATGCCAAGCTATTTGGCTAAGGAGGAACTTAGAAAATTTGAAGGAAGAAAAGAAGGATGGAACAACTATATTTTGTGAGAATGTTTCATCAATAGCTTTAACGAAAAATCTAGTTTTTCATGGAAGAAGCAAGCACATTGAAATCAAGTATCATTTCATAGGAGAATTGGTTGAGAAAGGTGAAATCAAAATGAAATATTCTAGGTCTGAGCAACATCTTGTAGACATTTTAACCAAACCATTGATTAGAGATTGTTTTGAATGCCTAAGAAGAAATTTAGGTGTTGTTGATTTGAATGAAGAATGATGATTTCTGAAAGCTCAATCAAAGGGGGAGTGTTGGAAATATTTATTTCCTGAGCCATTTTTTCTTTCTCATGTCAATTCCTCAATTGTCACCTACTTGTCTTGAGCCTTCCAATGGTAGTTTAATTTTTTTGGATCTTTATCCATATCCTGCTCCCGACTGCTTAGAATTTATTATGGTAGGAAATTTTGAATTTCCAAAATTTATGGTCTTAGGTAAGTTTGAATTTTGAGTGGGAATTTTAAATAGACAAAAGGAATGAGAATAATCAGTTAGTGAGTAGAATGTAGAGAAGAGAAACAAGTAAGCTACAAGTAGTTTGAAGTTGCAACAACAACAGTAGAGAATGTTATGTGCATGGAGAAATAGATAACTGTAGATTTCTTAGAGATTGCAAGGAGAAGTAGATAGCTCGAGATGAATACGAAGAATAGAGAGCTCTCAGAAGCTCTTGATTATTTAGTGTGTGTGTGTACAGCCCTAGATTATTGCAAATCAAGTTTGTCATTATTTGTTTATGTAATGTCACAAAATTGCACCTAGGAGAAATTCCATATTTTTGCATCTTTCCTAGCATTTATGACACCTTAGAACATTAATGAAAAAATACTGAGTTAGAATTTCATGATTCTAACTCCATGTGGACTTGTGGTAGAGAAAAAAAATCCTGACAACATGTTTCTTGAAAATCTAGGCCTTAGACACCTATGCAGCATGCGAACATCCATGCGGTGCACTTGCATGCTACCAGTTTTTTGAGTTTCAAACAAGGAATCTGAAATCTTGACCCTTCTAACACATTTCCTAACAGTTAGGTCTCAGATGCAATGGCTTTGTTCCACCCTTGCATGTATGAAAAGCCCCTTATTTTCTCTCATTTTGGGGTTGGAAGTAATTAGGTCAAGAACTACTACCATTTTCTCTGGTCTTGGATTATCTTCATCCTTGATAGCAACACTCTTACAAGCGAAGCCATGCTAGACTGAGGTCCCTCCAACAACTAGATCTCTCAAGAGAGCACTTAGAAGTGCACCTGTGTGGTCTAGAGAGGGCCTTGACCCATGGGTAATACACTCTCTCTCACACTCTTTCCTACTTGTTCATTTACTACTTTGTGGTGCGGGCTCTACTTCGAAGTGAGTTTTGCTTTCATCACATTATTTTTTTATAATCCTTTCCAAACCTAGCTATATGTGGAGTTCAATACACAAAAATGTGGGTCTAACTGAGGTAGACCCCTATACAACCCCAATATTTTTCCCTTGATCTTCTGCGTGCAGGTTTTGAACTGAAATTTGGAGAAAAGATCTGAATGCCCGGTATAAGGTAAACTCTCTCCAAGACTCTTTGTGTTTATTCTAGAATTTTATTTCCTGTCTAGTTATTTGATCTAACATGCCCTTTACTCGAGTTTGGAGGTGAAACTTGGTTCTACTTGTTTGAACTTATGAGATTCTTCTAGCTTAGGATGCCAATGCATCCTTTAGACAACAACATGTTGCATTGGCATCTTGAAACCATGCTGATATCCTTTAGGTGGGGGCTCTTTCATCTAAGGCAGAGGTCTTGAAGCTTCACTCTCTAGGGGTCTAGCGTAATTTTGGTATATTTATTTATAGTTTTGTCCACTCATTCTACTTGAGGTGTATAAGGGAGGTTTGTTCCGTGGTGATCTCTTGAGAATAAAAAAACCTGTGTACAATGAATCCCTCTTATATCACATGGTGAACCCGACATGAACATGTCGTATCTATTTTTTGTAATGTTGCATGTTTATAATAAATCTTGTTTTGAAGAAGATTTTGATATGTTGGAGGATGCTCTAGATGAATTCTTACAAGTACTCTCCCCTATCTGTAAATCTTCTAAACAAACTCTCCCCTCACAAGATGAGGAGTCGGTAAATATGGTCATGGTCTTTGTGGCTCCTTCGAGCCTTAAGAATCCCATCATTTACATGACCTAGATTGAACCATCCCATAGGGAGAACTATTTTGTATATGGGATTTCCTATCATAATGATTCGTCGAACTCATATTCAAGGTTCGTGAAAGCTACTAACTCTAATTATTATAATTTTATTGGGCATACATATAACACAAGGAGAAACAAACACAACTTGAATCAACAACCTTCCATTCCTACATCATAACCAACTCAGGTTCCTACTTCTTTACCACCATCTCAACCTAGCCTTCCTCTAGCTCCTAAACCCATGATCAAAGCACCAGGTGATTATGATCTTATCAAGCAACTTTGTGTTACTTTGGCCAAGATCTCACTTTGGGACTTTCTTCAGACCACTCTAGTTTACCAACAGATGTTGTAAAAATCCTTACAAAATATTCTCCTACCTACCTCTACTAGGCCTATGGATGTTAATGCATTGTTGGAACATATTCAAGTAGATTCACTGAATATTACGTTGCACCCGCAAGAAATCCCACCTCCAGATGTGCAAAAGCAAGTAGATCCCTTGATGATTATAATTAACATTAATAATATTGGTATTAGGAGTACTCTCATTGACCTTGGCTCAGCTCTCAACATTTTCAATATGGACCTATTACCTAAAATTAATGTTAATTAATCTTCTTTAGTAGCTTCCTCCTTGTATATTCATGGGTTCGATAATTCTCACCGCTAAGCTCTAGGTATGATGATACTACCTTTGCAGCTAGGCCCTGTTACCTTGCCTATGTTGGTTTATGTAATGGCTATCCTCCTACAATACAATCTTCTCTTAGGGAGACGTTGGATTCATGCTATGGGTTTCGTGAATTCTACTTTACATCATTTTTTGAAGTTTCTCACCAATAATCGAGTGGTTACAGTTAAAAAAGATCTAGAAGTTGTGCACCTCTATTTGTTGGTTGTTGTTGGTCATGCTTTAGTTGCATCCATTGTTAATAATTGTATTCCATCCTTAAGTGCTAATGTTATGGCATGTTTTTCATCAATAAATTTCATGGACGGTCATTCCTCAAGCAATATCAATAAAGATGAGCTATCCAAAATAGAAGATTGTAAGTCTCCCCCATCTTCCCCTTCCTCTCCTCAATCAAATTCTTTCTTGGGTGATGATTGGACTTCCTTTAATTTCTTCGAACTCTTCATTGTGGATTATAAGTCAGACCTCTTTGGTATTGAATTTCTAGGTTCTGCTAACAAAAAGGTCGATGACACTCCTATTAGGGAAGAGAAGTGTGATCTTGTCCAAGACACTACTCCTCCCCCTACCTGGGAAATTAATGCAACTCCTACGAAGGAGGCTAATGTTTTCGAACCAAGTGAAGAAGGTGGGAATGCTCTCATAGAAACTTTTGACATCCATTGGTGGAATGAGACATCTATGTGGAGGTGCCAACCCCTAAAATTCAAGAAACTCACTATGGGTTTGGATATGAACTCACCTCTCGCTATGGCTATGGGAAAAAAGGCCTACGGCGTGTCAAGAAAGGAATCTAGGTCCCTATATAGTTTAAGCCATGAAAATGCTATCTAGGTTTGGGATGTTCTATCGAGCATTCTAAACAAAAACCTTAGTGGATTATTAATATGATTTCAGCTGAGCCCTTGAGCCTAGCTTTTCTTGAGTTGAATGTCTTCACTTTCGATGAAGCATCAGGGAAATTTCTAGGTGCTTATTCCCCGTTCTCTCCTTATCACCACAAAAAATGATTTATGTATCGCTTACATAAACAAGAATACTTTAGAGAATCTATTTTGAATGTCAATGAGCAAGACCCTCTATCTAACTCCAGTCATGACATTCTGATTTGCTATTGTGAAGACCATAGTCCTCTCCTTAAAGTAGATATTGTTGAAGTTTTGGTGGATCCTAAATCTTCAGAAAATGTAATCAAGATTGAGAAGTGTCTCTCTTATGAAGAAGTTGATGAACACTCTGATCTCTTGCATACTCACCCTAATATTTTCTCTTTGACATATGAGGACATGCCCAGTATTTATGAATTTGTAGTGGTCAACAATATTGTTCTATGTCCCGATGCCAAGCTAGTTAAGCAAAAAAATTGAAAGATGAATCCCAAGGTAGCTTTAATGGTCAAGAATGAGATAGAAAAACTTTTAAAAGCAGGTTTTATCCATTTGATTGACTAATCCCCCTAGATTTTGAATATAGTTGTCATTAGCAAGCCTGACGACCGTATCTGTATATGTATTTACTTTTGAGATCTTAATAAGGATTCCTTTAAAGATGATTTTTTGTTACCTAATATAGATATGATTATGGAATCGACTGTAGGCCATGCATTATTATCTTTTATGAATGGATTCTCAGGTTACAATCAGATCTGCATCAACCCGAATGATCACTACAAGAAAAACGTCACTACCCCTTGGGGTACTTTCTATTATGTGGTCATTCCCTTTGGTTTAAAGAACATAGCAGTGACTTACCAACAGGCGATGACCCTGATATTTCACAATTTTATTCATAAGATTTTAGAGGACTATGTTGATGATATCTTGGAAAAATTTGTAACTCATCAAGATCATGTGAAGAACCTTCACCTTATCTTCAAAAGGCTTTAGCTCTACAATATGAGACTCAATCCCCATAAGTGCATCTTTGGCATAGATGCCAACAGGCTTCTGGAGTTCATAATCTCTCACCATGGAATCAAGGTTGATACAAATAAAATTGATGCTATTGTTAAATGTAGACATGCAAAATTTACTCATGCATCTAATCATACTTCATTTAACATTATTTCATCTATTAAATAAATAGACCAATTTAATTAATTCACTAAGGTTATCTATTTAATTAAATAAATCAAATTATTTAATTATCTCCAAAAGTTTCCTGATTTAATTAAATCACATCTATTTAATTAAAAGACTAATATTCATTTTCCTCTCATTTGATTTAAAACAAATATAAAAATGCAAATCAAATGTCACACTAGCTAAACACTAGCTTAAATTAGTCAAATCTCTGATTAATGCTAAGACTAACCCATGTACCATCCACTTGCACAATAAATCATTTAATTTGATTTATTAAAACCCCTATTTTCCTCACAAGGCATATTCCCAAGGAATACGCCCTCATTAACTCCCCTTGTTTGATGTTTTTGGTCAAGCAAATTTCTCCCCAAATCCTTCAACTACATGCATTTATTGCCATTTTTGAAATTCAAATGGGCACATTAGCCAAAACTTGCACAATCATGGGCCAATCACATTGTGACAAGTGTCTCTATCCTATTTGTTGGGATTAATCCCACATTCTTCAATTTGGCCTCTCCTCTCTTCAAACTCAACTATAAATTGAAGGCTTCTCTCCTTCAAACACACAACACACTCTCATGCAAAGTTATTCTCTTCATTTGAGAACTAATTTTGTCCATTTCATCATTTAGCTTCGCAAGGATTGGGAAAGGGCTGCCTTCTACACAAAGGATATAACCAATCCACTATGGAATAGGTTTGCATTCATATTTTATATGCTTTATTTAGTTTTTTTCTTGTTGTTTCAGTCTCATTTAGCATGTTTAACTACATGCAATATTTCATAAGGATGTTTATTTCCGTTATGTTGGTTTGTGAGTTTACTAACCATTTGCAGATTTTGGCAACCACATTAACATGCCTCCATCGAGGAAGATTACTATTGAAAAGTTTATAAGGGAAGATTCAGGGGATTCATAGATTTATATCTCAATTGGCTAATCATACCGTCCCTTTCACTCATTTATTGAAAGAGGATGTTTGTTTCATATGGGATGAGGAGTGTCAGAAATCCTTCGAACTAATCAAATCTTATTTGGCCAATCCTCCTATATTGATGTTGGCTATGTAAGATAGGCCCTTCTTGCTTTACCTTGTTGTTTCACCATATGCTTTGGTAGCCTTGCTAGCTTAGTATGATAACACAGGAAAAGAGAGAGTGGTCTACAACATTAGTCGCGTCTTGGTCGATTACGAAACTTGTTATTCCTGCATGTAGAAGCAATTCATCACTCATGTATTAACTACATAGAAATTGTGGCACTACCTTCTCCAAGCTGAAACACACGTCATGGTAAAAAATATCTTTTAAGGCATTTGTTCTCTAGCGCTAACCTTGCCAGGAGATTAGCGAAATGGGTTATGTTACTTTTTGAGTTTGATATAAAATATGTTACTCATAAATCAATAAAGGGTCAAGAAGTTTCTGATCAATTGGCAGATAACCCCTCATCTCGCTCCTTCCCTAGGTAGGACCTTTTCCCTGATGAGAATATTTTCATGATTATCTACGACCTCGAATGGAATATGTATTTTTATGGATCGAGGTGTCAAACTGATTCTAGAAAGGGTGTGGTCCTGATATCCCGCGAAGGTAAGCCAGTCCCTCTATCCTTTCGATTGTATTTTCCCTATACCAATAATATCATTGAGTACAAAGCTCTTATTGTAGTCTTGCTCGCCAGGATTACGCTAAAAATCAAACATCTTCATATACTAGGTGATATTAAGCTTGTAGTGAATCAAATTAGGAGAACTTATTAAGCTAAAAAAAGTAGGTTGTCTCGATACCGAGACCTCATTTTTTCTTTGCTCAATCAGTTTTCCTCTTTCGCAATAGACAGTGTCCCTAGGAGAGAAAATAGACATGTTGATGCCATGGCAAGCGCTGCTTCCTTGGTACCTTAAGAAGAGGATACAAAAGAATACGACTTTTTGGTTTAGGTTGTGCGAACCTCGATGGTTTCAAATCAACCTAAACCTAATTCTCTTGTATGTTTTCATGTAGACTCGAGACAACAATGCGTATTTTGGATGCTAGCAAAAAAATGAGATGCTTGCGCACCTCGCCGATTGAAAATATGCTAAAAATGAACTAAATTACATAATAAATGAGGATAAGAGGCCTACCTGGTCCACCTCATGGCTCTCAGCGATGTCCTCGTGTAGCTGCATCAACCTTGACGCCTCGTACTCCCTCATGCTTGGTATTTTGCTAACTTTTCTCTCACAAAAGTGAACAATTTCCTCGTAGTGAATAGTGAAAGTGACCCTTTTGGGGGCCCACCAAGGTATATATAGGCTCGAAGCTCCTCAATCAAACGTAACTAGAGAAATCAACAAATAAAGAAACCCCACAGCTTCCTTTCAGACATAGTTTAACTCAGAACCCAACAAAGATTAGATCCTTTGCAGCTTTAAAACCAAAGCTCAACAACTTCTTACAAACCTGCTAATTAAATGGAAAGCTGACTTAAATTCATTTGACATCAAACATAATAACGATGACACACATACAAATCCTAACTGACACTTATTCAACCTGTGGATATAATTGTTTATTACTCGTACTATTAAATACAAAAAGTATAAAAAATAAATTTCTAAATCATAGAGTTGTGCACAATTTCTAATAGAGTTATGGATCATTCTATCCTATTCTAGTGGGATATTTCCTTTTCCTTCTCCTCTGGTTTTCTGTGTGAAGAGAAGGATTGTGAAAAGGAATTCACATACTTTCCGGAATCAGCGTTGATAGGGAAGTTGAGAATAGCCTTCGAACCGTGCAGTTGGAAAGCCGAACGGTCATATGTCGCTGCAGCTTCTTCGACTGTATTGAAGGTGCCAAGCCAAAGTATGGAACCCTTTTTCTTAGGATTTTGAATTACTGCAACATATTTCCGGTGTGCATTAACAAATCTCACTCTCCTGTAATTCCTTTTTAGATCCTTCCCACAAGCAACAGTAGTTGCTGGTAAAGAGGAATTTATGGTCTTGTTGGAGAATTCATCCCCTAGTAAAAAGTGGGCAATTGCATTCAGAGAACGAGATTCGTCGGGTCTTATCGTACTCATTATCGCCATCGCACAATACCATTTGTGGAGAGATTGTTTTTGGTCACATGCCTTATAATTCGACCTTAAATTAGGTAATGGAGTAGATTCATTGTATTCGTCCACTTCCAACGCTTTCAAAAAAATTAAAAAATTATATTTTAAAAGTTTGACAAAATTTATTTCTTTTCAAAATGAATTTAATGATCATGGTTAGTTCTAAAGTGAAGATTTTTGTAAATTGTACATAACGTATTCATGCCTATGGCATATTAAAATACATTCGTTCTTCATTCAATATTAAATTTTATGATTATCAAATTTAAAATTGGGATCTTAGAAAGTTGAGGTCAAAGTATAAAACTGAAGTCAATATATTTTAGTATTAAAAAAGTATTTAGAATTCTTTGTAAAAATATTTAAGGTGATAGTTATCTATAAATCAATAAAGTGTAAAGTAGCAAATATATATGAAAAATGTTATGGAAGAAAATTTATCATAGAACCACAAAATGTAAAGAGTCAATAGTTTGGTTTAACATATTATAACTATTAAAATGTAAATTTCTTAAAGTATGTATAGGATCTTAACAAAATGAAACACCATAATTTTGTTTGTCTTATTTGTCATGTCTAAACACTAGAGAATGAGCTAATAATATATAGGAGAGCTTAATATGATGGTCAAAAGGTGCTCGTATATCAACATTATAGTATGGCATCAATGTTGAAAATAAGTGGTGAACATGATAAGTCATCAACTGATTCCTTCATCGTCTAGCACAAAGCCACTTCCATAAGTAGTTGAACCACAATAAGGACAGCCTAAAGGAATCAAAATTACCATACAAAGGTGATTTTTCCATTGCCTCGAGGGTTTAAATTTACTCCATCATATATTACACCTTCTAAACTTCAACTGTAAGACATAAATACTATTATATAACATATATTATATTAGTCATAGGGAAAAAAACTATTTATAGACATAGTTGAAAATGAAATTATTTGTATCATATTCCATAATTGAAATATCATTATGTGTAAAAAAGTATCAAATTCATTTGAACTAGGGATAAATCATGGTAGATTACTCAATGTAAACCATATTTCATGTGAATGGGTTAGATGTAAAGGGAAATGAAAAATATAAATACATTTTTATTGTTACGGAAAAAGAAAATAAACATATGTTAAAATGACTTTGGTTAGTTACAAGCTAGGTAAGGACAATTTACAACTCATAAGGGACCCAGTGTGTTTCTAGAGATGTCTTATGAAACTAGAGAGAAGGAAAGGTGTGAAATTGTAGGTTTCTATGATAGCTCCATAGAGTCTTAAAGTCAAGGTTTTTGTAAATTATATATAACATTTTCATTGGAATAGATTATTAAAATATAGTTTTTCCTTATTTCCTTCCCTTTTGTAGTTTCTAATGAATGGCGTTGAATATATAAAATTATACGAAGTATCAAATTTAGATTTGAAATCCTAGAAAGATGTTAAATTATTAAAGAAAGACAACTATAATTTAATTTTGAAAAGTATAAAAAAATTCTCGCATAATATTTTAAGGAAAACATCATCTATAAGAAAATATAGTTTAAAGTGTGAAATAACAGTGAAAATAAAGTTCTTAAAGTAATTTATTATAGCACAAAAAATATTCAAGAGTGAGTAGTTTGGTTTTACTTATTATAAAGACTCGAATAAAAAAATTTGGAATTACATATAGGATCTTAGGAAAAAAAAATCTTTAAATATTTATCTTATTTATTATTAGTATAAGCTAGAAAAAATGCAAATGACAAATAGGAAAGTTAATATAATAAAGAGAAGGGGATTGTATAAAAATGTCACAAAGTGGAAATTAATATTATAATATGTGGAAAACCTGACAAAATCATCAAGTGATTCATTCATCATTTAGCAACAAGACAAAGCCACAAATAGTGGAACCATAATAGGGACAACCTAGAGGAACTATAATTGACATGAAAAGGTCATTTCTCCACTAGCCTATGAGGGGTCAAACTTACTCCATCTCAAATTACACCTTAACTTACACTTTAATACGTATATAATATTTAAAACTGTAAAAATTCTATTATCCATACAAAAATAAATATTTATAGATCCATAATTAAAAGTTACACTATTCTCATTATATTCCATAACTAAATAATTTCTGGATGGCAAGAAAGTATTTAAGAGTAATTTATGTAGTCATAAATCATATTAGAATCATCATTTGAAACCATACTCCATGTGAATGAGTTATATCTAAAGGCGATTAAAAGGGTGAAGGGATGCCTTATGAAATTAGACATCAAGAAAATTATGACATTATAGGGTTCTATAAGAGATCATTATATTCTTAACTTATTTTATTTTAAAAGGATGCCTTATGAAATTAGACATCAAGAAAATTATGACATTATAGGGTTCTATAATAGATCATTATATTCTTAACTTATTTTATTTTAAAATTATACATAATCTATTCATGCCTATAGCATATTAAAGCATAGCTTTTATTCATTTATTTTTTCTCTATTAATGTGTGATTTTAATGAATATGATTTTTTATGTATTAAACTATTGAAGTACCAAATCTAAATTTGGGATCATAGAATGTAATGTTAAATTATTAAATTACAACAATTATATTTTAATACTTGAAAAAATAAATAAATTTCGGCATAATGTTTTAAGGACAACATTATATATAAAATAATAAGTTTTAAAGTAGAAAATAATTATGAAAATACATTTATGGGAGTAATTTATAATAGAACCAATAAATTTTTAGATTCAATATTCTCGTTTTCCTTATTATAATTAAGAAAATAAAAATTTATTTGATTATATATGGGATCTTAAGAAAATGAAACATTTTAAAATTTTAATCCTATTTAGCATCTATACAAACTAGATAAAAGGCTAATGATATATAGGAAATATTAATATGATGGTGAGAAGGGGCCCATATATCAACATTAACATGGTAAAATAATCAAGTGATTCATTTATCATTTTGCACAAATCTACAATCACAAGTAGTTGAATCACAATATAGAAAATTTGGAAGAACTGGAAATACAAGACAAAGGTATTTTTTTCAAATTTTCTAAGTGATTTAGACTACTCCATCACAAATTACACCTTCTCAACTCAAGATTGAATATGCTAAATATTATTGTAAATTATATATATTATATTTTTTATTTAAAAATAAATATTAATAAATTTATGATTTTAAATGGTATTTTTCTATCATCCCATAATTGAAATAATCAATATATAAAAAAAGATAAAATAAGCATAAACCATTGCATAATCCTTTGTTGAGACCATATTTTATGTGAATGACTTATGTATATAGGTATTAAATAATTTTGAAGAAATTTTTAGTTCTTTGAAAAATAAAAATAAACATATATGTTAAATTGACTTTAGTTAGTGACAAGTTAAGTAAGGATAATTTGCAACTCCTAAGTGACCTATTGTGTTTCTCATAGGGACGGATTACTCACTTAGACACCAAACAATGTATTATATAATAGGGATGTATATGATCTCCATAGAGGATTAAATTAAATATTTGTGTAATTTATATAAAAATTATTCTTAATTTAATAAAATTAAAATATATATTTTATAAATTTATTTTTATTCTTTTGTATAATTTTCATTTTTATTTATTTTAGGGATATTCCTATATATGAAAGATTAATCTAATAGTGAGATGGAACACATATAACAACATTATAGGGTGATAATCAATGATAGATATATGTGAACATGGTAAACTCATCAAGTGATTCCTTCATGAGTTAGTACAAAGCCACAACCATAAGTAGTAAGATCACAACAAAAACAACTTACAAGAATAAGAGTTGAGAGTTACTTCATCAATAATATACCTCCTCAAAATTTATAATTCAATATCTAAAATACTATAATAAATTATAGATATTATATTAGATATAGATACATATATATTCATAGAGGTATGAATTAAATAATGGTGTTATTTATATAATTTTATTATTGAAATAATCACTATATCTAAAAAAATTAAATTGAATGAAGCATAAATCATGGGATAATAATCAATTTAAACCATATTTGATGTTAATTAGTTAGGTAGAAAGGGAACACAAATTATAATTAAATTTGTAGTGGTATGGAAAAAGAAAATAAATATATGTTAAATTATTTCTAGTTAGTGATAAGTTGGATAAGGAGAGTTCACAACTTCTAGGTGCACTATTGTGTTTTTCATGGGGATGAATATAAAATGTATACACCAACAAATGTATTAAATTAAAGAATTCTATAATATCAAAATAGAAAAATAAATCACACATTTTGGCATCAATTGAGATTTTCAAAGGCACAATTTTCATAGATAATAATTCATAACCATGAAAGCAACTCTACTTTAAAAATCTATTTCAAACCACTAATTATAGTGTTTATATAAAAACTAGTTTATATTGTTCACCATTGTTCTATTCAAAATAGTATAATGGTGCACCTAACATGTTGTAAAAGATGAATTTCCTAATACCATTTTTCATATTTCTACCTAGAATACTTTTGGTCCTTCCACATAAGACCATAGAAAATACCTACTGATCCATTTATTTTTTTCTAAGTATGTTTAGAAGGTTCTGAAAATTCAATGTAATAATACACAAAGTAGAGGGTGGAAATGGAGGAATAGGGTGGGACAATTTTTTTTTGGGTGGATCCAAGTAACTATTCAACCCAAAATAATTATTCAACCTATTTATAATGTATATATAGTCACCTGAAAATAGATATCGTTTTAGGATAAGAAATGCAAACCTTATCAAATATAAGATATTTATAACTTATATTCTCTTAATAGGTCAAATAAATAGTCTTAAACATACTATATATCTAGTTGGACCTAATATCTTATATCAATGGATTGAATATCTAGGTTTTGTATTATTTTAAAATTTTATTGGATTTAGTTTTATGTTATGAATTTGATGCCCTAATATATTAGACTTGAAACTGAAAACAACTAAAAACATGACGGAATTCATTGACAAACATCACTTGGATCAATATGACTAAGAATATTATATTGTTACAAATATTAGTGAATTTAATTGAGGAGGGTATACATACATACATACATACATACATATAAATATACTTCATAAATTATTTATCTTTTCTCAATGAATATATCTCACAAACATGAAAACTCAATTTTATTTATTTATTAATATATTTTCATTAGCACATCTATATTTTCAAATTATATGAGACCAATCTAGATATAATATTATATATATTTTTAAAATATTATAATGTTACTATTTGATGTAGTCACGATGGGTGGGCCTTATCAAATGGCCCAATCACACATAAAGTATAATGTTCTATAGAAAAAATAATGTCTATAAAGTATAATGAAATCAAACCCTAGGAGCTAACAACAATTTTTTTTAACAAGAGTACAATCAGATGGTTTCTTATTATTATCACATTTCCATAACTTTCCAAAGATCCCAAAATTCTTTTCTCAATCTCCATTTTATCATTTGATGGCTAGGAAATCAAATCATATTAGATCTTGGCCAGTCCAACAACTGAATTATTGTAGAAACATTAAAATTTAGTAGTAGGTCAAAATTTCACAGGTGCATAAACATGATAAAATCCTACTAATGTAGATACAAGTGGAAGATTCACAAATGACTAAATCAAATAGTAAATTTTTCTTCTTGTTTAGTAGACCAAAAGACTCTACAACCATATTTGGTGAGGTTATTATGCTACAAAATTCAACTTATGTCATACCAAATTCATCATTAAAAAAATTCATATGAACCACTTGATTAAAACTTTAAATGTTCAATGCACTTAATTTTACCCAAAGAGTATAGATGGCCATGAGAGACCACCAATTTTTTTTGGAAATGATATTAATGAAATATTTAGATGAAAATAAGTTCTCACAAGAAATATTACCCTAAAATTTCCATAGATGTGGAAAACCCATATGTATGGGTTTGTGTTGAGAGTAACATTAGATCCAACTAAAAGTATTATATTGATTCAATAGAATCAGATTCACTTGATGAAGATATTCTTGAAAATATGGACAAGCTTGTGATGTCATTTGTGTGGAACAAAACATTCAAACTAAAATATAGTGTGACTTGTTAAAAAATGATCATTTCAATAACAAATCTCATAAAAATCCCAAAGTAGACCAAACATCTAGATGACTGTAAGATACCCAAAGTTTACCCTATTGTTTTCACTTAAGTTTTAACTCAAAATATTAATACCTTAAGTTTTCTAAAACATAGAAATATAAATTTTCCTTTTCAATAACACATTTGCACATTGGGAATAAACCATTTCTCATTACATTGCATAAATGATATAGCATGACATAATCCCAAGTAATGAACTCATCTTTCAAATAAAATTTATAAGTAGATTCAAGATCTTATTTACAAGTTCATAGCTTACAAGAGCTTAATGGTCAATGCGTATAATGGTCAATATTTCCGCATTTAGAACACACATCTCCCTCTTCTTCTATTTTACAAGCCTTAGTTGCCAATTGCAAGAGGGAGAGCATCACACAAGTTATTTTTCTCCAACCGTGGACTTAAGTTGTCCCCCACACATCTCCTAACAGGTGGATGGCCCTACCCTTGAATAAAGATTTTGGTATGGAAAACCACTAGAAATGCCTACTTGAGTATGAAGTTGTTTCCTACATTACTAGTTACTATCATACACTATGGATACCCACCAAATATGCATGACACTCTCAAATAGCTATGAAATCCTAGCTCACAGTGAATTGAAAAAGTGTATGTGTAGTGACTTCTACACTTACTTTGGAAAATGTTTTGTTCAATATATCAAATCCAATTTCTATGAAGCATTGTTGAACGCTCATCCACACCCTTACTCGACTTCAAAACTCTATTGACCTACGAAAACTCTTGTCTTGGTTTTGAGCTCAAGATTTAAATAATATAAAAAATATTTCATTCCAAAAGTGATAAGACACTTAAAAATTGACCTAACTGATGAAATAGGTGTAACCTAACCTCTGGTTTATCCCAACCTAAGGAAATAAACTATCATCCTAATTTTTATGGAATATGAGCAACTGAGAACATAAGTTATCCACCCATAGTTAAACTACCAAAGCAAATAATCATAGCATCATACCCTAGATAATAATGACATAATTACCTCTATCATGATATGAATCCTTTTCATTTCAAATCAACATAACTTATTCAAGAAACAAATATACCATACTGTATTATAGATATTATCATAATATCTTATATTTAGCTTCACTTTACTACATCAATCAAACATTAAAATCAAGGTAGCTTGATACCATGATACTATGATTCCTTAAGCCAACTTGTATATAATCTAGCTAAATGCATAAGCACTATTCATTGGGTATAATAAGGAAGAAATGATTGTACAAACACTTCTAAATAGTAATAAAATAAAAGTTTTAAAATTAGAAAGAGAAAGAGTTAACAATGTCTAAAGCCTGATTGGTATAAAATAGCTTCAAACATATCCCTTGCAACTCCTTGTTTGATGCAATGTCTAAGATTTCTTCCTCCTCCAAACTCAACCTATACCTGCTCTAAAAAGAGTATTATATGCTCTCAAAACTCACAAAATAAACTACTCTCAAACTCTCCAAAAAGAATATAAATGAATAACATGAATGCACTCAAGAATGAACATCCAAACACTAAGCTAATACCCTCTATTTATATAGAAATGGAAAGTGGTTGTCAGCTAAAGGTAAGATAAGTTTCATGCCACCTCTTTTCTCTTTTCTATCCATGGGCTTTGCTGGTCAGAATAGTTGTAAAATTATCTCTTGAAATCACTCAAATGAATATATCAAATGTAATGACCTAGATGATTATTTCAACCTATATTTTTTTATTTATTATCTCAATAAAAAGCTCCAATTACTTAGCACATATGTAGTCCAAATCATAATTAGTTTTTACTTCTTCCCAAGTCATTGTTTAAACAAGCATATCTCATGATATTTTACCAAGTCAAAGCTCTCTTTTGGGTTGCATGTGGGATTTATAAACTTCTATTTGCACACTACTTCATCATGGCCTTTTACATTAATTTTAAACTTCTAATTCATGCCTATGTTGGTGGCTCATATTTTCATAATAGCTACTTTTAAATTCTTCTGAACAGTAATGAAATATCCATGCCACCTTTCCATTTGGCATGACATTTTGACTCATTCAAAAATATGGTTACTCAGCCCAAAAATGGTTGCCTTTGCATAATTTATAACAAAAATAACATGCTTATATTATGTTGTATTATTTCTACTTCCATCACATTATAATATGTGCATAGAATTTCATACATACATATATATATGTTCACATTATTATATTTGTATATCTGTCAACTATATATATTAATATATATGTATATATATATATATATATATATATATCTATCTATCATTTAATTAAATATCTTTACATATACATATATATTAATTTATATATATCATCAGTTTAATATCATACCATTTATATCGATATGTATATATAAGGCATGTACACATATATATCCATGTGAATACACATATGTATGATGTATCTATGTGTGGGTATATGTAGACATTTATATCTATGTATGCTCATACACACATACACTCATATATATGGGTTACCCCTGGGAGAACTACAATGCCCTAGGTGGCATATTAGTCTTTTTCTATATTTTTAAAAGCTTTGAATGTAATCTTGAGCTCCAAGGTCTACACTTTCTTCCTCTTAGATCTCTGGTTTTGAAACATTCAGATTTGACATGCAGGTGAGTTTCTATGAAGATGGAAACTTTGGCATGCAACTTTGCAAATTTTTAATATTGCAGCCCAAATGATCTTCAAGTCTTCAACCTAAATCTGCAATCAAAAGCATACAAGAGAGGGGAAATCTATTGAATGTTAATGAATGCAGTTTTTCCTTGGTCAAACCCCTTGTTGCTAATTAAACCTTGAAATGAAATAGAATAATGAAGGGAAATTATGAATGAAAAAAATATAATGTTACAACTCACAAAACCCTTGTTCTAAAGTCCACAACCTTGTTTGAAATCGCTAATTGGAATGTAGATCTTGAATCAATGGAATGTTTTGCTAAATATTTCTTGAATTGCTTGCTTGAATCAAAACCCTACATCACACATGTTAGCACAAAAACACACATGATGCAAAAATATCCTCTAATATGATGCTTGAATCTTGATGATGCCTCCAAAATGATTGAAGAATTGCTCTTGAATTCTCTTAGATTAATACTTGAATGCTTGGATGCCTAGATATCTTGTTAGGATAAGAATGAGAGAAGGAACCTTGTATTTTTACTTGTCTATTCTCAATATCTTGAAATTACATCACACCAAGCTAATGTAGGAAAATATTAATTAAAGGAGACTAAATCCTACCAAAATTTGAAATTAAATCCCAAAAATAAGCCTAGGAGGACAAAGACTCCCTAGGTGGCGTCGTAGTCCTGAGGCTCAATTCTCAAGGCATAGACAAGTGTGAAAGGAACCTTTTTAGGTGTGTCCAAAACCAGGGTCCCAAGACCCTTGGGGGACTAAGATTCCCTAGGTGTTGTTTTAGTCCTAGCCAAAAATAGGGGACACACAGACATAAACATTAAATTCTCATTTTCTCTTTGATTATTATCGTGATCAACCAGAAAAATGTGTAGTTTATTAGGCTTGTGGATGAAAAATAGGGCCAATTAAGACATAAAGAAGGATAAATGAAGCAAGGAAGGCCCAAAAAAGTGTTAAAATACAAGGGTATGCATTTTTCTACACTACATTTAGCCCCCACTTTAGTGATACGATGAACTTGCTTCAAACTCACTCTAAAGTAGCCAACCAAACAATCAAGAGGGGTTCAAATGTAAAAATGCTAGTAAGATAGGATGACAATAACTATGAGGCTTGTCAATCCCCCAAGATAAAGATCCTATGGACAACCAACATAGGCACAAACGAAAATGCATGTAGATGATATATGCAACCATAATCAGATCACAAACATACACCATCAAAGACAGAAAAAAAAAAATGAAAATGAAAAATGCAATAGATCAAGCTTCAACTGGCTGTCCAACGTGGTGGACTAGGTCTAGGTTGTTCATCCAAAAAGTTTTACAAGTGGAACACATTGTCCACTAACCAAATAAAAGTGCATGCTCACAAGGGCTAGTGGGAACTGGTGTCCACTAGGTGAGACACAAGAGGTCCATATCAACATCATACCCCCATGACTATGATAAGGAAAATGAGAAAATACATGCTCACAAGGGCTAGTGAAGCTAGTTGTTCACTAGGTGAGCCTAAGGAAACCATATCAAAGCCATACCTCCATGAATTTTATAATGCACAAGCCACAACCAAATAGTAAAGAGGGATGTTCAAATGGATTCTGATTAGTTCATGTGAGGTCTTAATCTTCGGGGACATTTTTTCTAATGTCTCCAAAAGAGGACCAATCAAAGGATAAAAGATTCAGAACTTAGGGAATGTAGTGTGTCGCATCACCACTAAGAGAAATGTAATATGCCATCTCTTGAAATAAATTATTCTCAATGTCACCACAAAGAGGAAAACACATCTCATGAAGTAAGGAAATCCTGTCAAGGAACATAATTGCAAGTGAAATCATGCCAAAATAATACCAATGTATGCCCCCACTTTAAAGAAATTACTAACACCATGTTGTGAGCAATTACTTTAAAGTAGACAAACATGGAAAAGAAAAAAAGAAGAAGAGGGTTTCCCACACAAACACATAAGGGATCAATGGATTTGAGGTCAATATCTATCTTTGTTGCAATGAAATTAGAGAGCTCAAATTTTTCATCATTCCACAAATACACATAGAACTAGCAAAATGACACAAAAAGAGAAAAAACAAAGGAAAACCTTTTGGGTCAACATGCAAGAGACATAGGGTGTCTCGATGCCTTATGTCATCCCCAAAAGGAAAACACAAGACAAAAATTAAAAGATAATGAAAAATATTTTGGGTCAACATGGAAGAGACATAGGGTTTCTCGACGCCTTGCATCATCCCCAAAAGGAAAGTAAAAGACAACAATGAAAGGATAAATGAAAAGGAAAAGAGCTTATGACATATAGAAGAATGAAGATACAAATAGAGGAATGCAAAAAGAGAGAAGGAAAAAAAAAAACATCATGGGGGATCACAATACGCACATGCAATCACACAAAAGAAGGAAAAAAAACTAGTAGGGGGCATGCAGATCAACCATCCAGTAGGTCATCTGCATCCCAGTCTTGTTCAGTATATGTGGAATGCAGATCACAAGCGAAAGGGATCACATCAATTGACGCACTAGGAGAATCAAAAAGTTCAATATGTGGTGCATCATTCAGTTTAGGAGGATCATCATAGTTATTATCGTCTCATCTCGTAGAAGAAGAAAATATTGAATTCAATTCATTATAAAATTGATCATCAATTTTAGTTATTTCTTCATCCTTATCCAAATTATCACAACAAGAGGACGAATGATAATATCCATAGAAGGTTGTGGTCCTTGTTGTGTTGGAGGCATAGGATCTATTTGTTCTTGTAAGAGAGAATGGTCATTGTTTATTGCTTTTACCAGGTTAAAATTGTGATTTTCAGTATTGTTTTCTTCATTCATCTTTCAAGAAACAACATGGCATCTACACCTACGCTCTTGAGCATTTCTATTTCTTTTATTATGGTTTTATGGATGTTTTTTGGTATAAGCATGTTTTTAAACCATAGGATTCTTTTCTTCTTGTGAAGGAAGAATGGAAGAAACTATGGAAGGTTGTTCAATCAATTTATCTTTGGCTTTATAAATTTTCTTAGGAGGCGGATTAGGACTTGTTTTGTTTTATCTTGGTATTTTGTAGGAAATAGGAAAGGGATTTTTAATGGTTGGGTCTTGGTTAGATGGAATTTTTGTAAGATCACTATTATTTTCTCGAAGGGGTGGAGGTTCAAGCATGGGTGGAGGCACATTTTCGAGGGATAACTTGGTTAGGCATTTTTCTTTGAACTTTTTGTAGGACAGGAAATGGAAGTCCACATGGGGTATTATGGGTTCCATGGGCTCAAGCCAAAAATAGTTTAAGGAAAATTTTCCATGGGAAGATGAAGGGATAAAGCCACTATGGTTCATAGTGAATATTTCATTTCCGACTAGAAACTTTAAGTAGTTATGGAAAACAAATGGGACCACATTCATGGAGCAAAGTCATTTGTAGCCTAATTTAACATGAAATTGGTTTAAATTAGAGATGATAGAGAATGATACATTTGATTTATTAGGTCCTACTTGTAAAGGGAGTGTGATTGATCCCATCATAGCATGAGAAAAACCATCATGTATTTTAATGCATGCTTTAGGGTTATCATATCTATCTTGAGTAAGTTCATGCACATATAAGAGTTCTTCTATGATCACATTATCTCCATAGATGAGATGAATAAAATCCCAAGGGTGGGCCACTTATTGATTTTGTTGGCTATGTAAAGAGAACCATCAAGTGCATGTTTAATTTTTTATTTTGAAGAGAAAGTAATATCACTAGGCAATATAGTTTTCTATTTAAGAGGATCGATTTCAATCACTCCTATCATTTTACTAATAGGAATTTGGTCATAATTATCCATAGGATTTTGTTCATTATTGCTCATGTTATCATCAACTATGTCGATGTTCATCATATCGGGCTTATTTTAACTAGCCTTAACAAATGAAATATTGTGGTTAGGAATGGGATTGATAAACATTTGCAAGTTTTGATTGGGAGGAGCTACATAATTATTAACATTTTCATTTACACCTCCAATTTGAATATGATTGTGATCAATGAGATCTTGCACAATGTGTTTAAGATGCTTGCATTGTTCTATATCATGTATTTTTTGTTGGTGATAGGCACAATAATAATTGTCTCTAAAGCTCAGAGGTAATTGCTTGCTTGGGTCAAGAGGTCGAATGGGAGGTAAGGTAAGAATTTTCTTGTTTAATAGTTTAGTCATGATATAATGAAGGGTGTCAGGTAAAGGTGTTAATTGTCTTTATGGATCACCAAATATATAAGGTTTACTCTTTTTGATAGTAGCTACTTGGGTATCAACATTTTGGGTGGTTTGGGAGGTAGGGTTCAGTTGAAGGAAAATTTTATTTTGTCTTTATAAAGGTTGGTAGGTTTTTTGGTTTGAGGATTCATACTTTTCAAGATGGGTAGAAGTGGGTTTCGGTTCACTAGTACCTACAAAGTTCTGATAATGATGAAGGGAAGTGCATAGGTGCATGAAGGAAGGGAATTTAATCATTATGAGCTTGTCTCATATTTTCCTTTGTAAATTTTCTATGAACATCTTTTGGAGGTGAGAATCAGGAACCTTCACACTGATTTGGGAATAATGTGTTTGGTAATGGGAAGTAAAGTAAGTGACATTTTGAACCTCAATTTTCTTGCATCTCATCAAATCAACTAATTTCATTTCAAGAACCATGTGCACTTGAAAGTGGTTAATAAAGGCTTCAATAAGTTCATTGAATCAACAAATTGAGTTATTCGGTAATGCAGAAAACCAGTCCAAGGCAATGTCTTTCAAGGATCAGGGAAAGAGATTAGCCAAAAGTTTATCCTCAAGGATAGAGTCACTACATAAAGCAATAAATGAATTTACATGATTATCAAGATCTCCCTTTCCTCCATATTTATAGAATCTAGGGATCTCTATACCTTGTGGCACTAGAGTTCTCAATATATCCAAGGTAATGGGTTCCTTTTGACATAGTATTAAAGTGGACCATTTTGATTTTGATTTATGGTAGAAAATTGATGTTGAAGGATGAAAATCTTTGGAAGAGGTGATTAATTATAGGATCATTTCTTGTAGTTTGAGATGGAGGTGAATATGGTGGTGGTTTGTATGTGTTGGGAGGACAAATGAATGGATTTCTTGTGGGAGGAGGTATGATATTAGATGCAGCATAGGTATAAGGAGCGTTAGTGGAAATATGTGAGGTAGGAAGGATATTGCTAGTAGGTTGAATTGTTGTGGTCACTTGAGGAGTTGTATAGGTGGGAATGGATGAGGGGGGAGGAGTTTGATTTCCTCCTTGGGATTTCAAATATTTTAAAGCTTAGGCACCATTAGTGGTAGAAGGTAGATTTTTTCCAAAGATGTGAGCTATGTTACACATAACTTCTAGTCCTTCGTCACTTTCCATCATGTAGTGAAGACTATCTATGGTAGTTATAATAGTGTTGGAAATGTATTTAGTACTCACACTATCTTTTCAATGAGCTAGGTGTTCATGCATTTTCATTATGTTTTCTTGAGGAATATGGTCAATCATTGTTTGAATACATGGCAAAACATTTGTGGGAATCCAGTAAGCATGGAAAAAGATATATCAAAGCTATGGTCGATACCTAGTGAATGAATACCAACACTAGGAGTAAGAGGGCTTGATAACCCAAGATCCACAATGAGTATTTTATCATGTGATGCCATGAGTTTCACATTTCATCTAACCATAATATTAGCAATAGAACACCAAGTAGTACAACTCATACAAGGGATAAACCAAGGAAAGTGCAATGAGCACAATATCCTATGCTTGCAATTACACTTGTAATGAAGGAAATTGGAATAATAGTAATTTTGGAAACTGTAATAGAAAACTAAAAGCAGCCAATAGAAGCACAAAAAAGCAATTTGAAACCCTAAAAAATTGAAAGTCAAAGTCAACAAGGACTAACATGCCAAGAAGGGCATCTTGGTGCTCCTAATGAGATTCTGAAGTTCTAGGGACTGAAACCATAGTTACGGGACTCGCCCAGACTCGCCAGGACTTAGTGAGTCCTGAGCCGAGCACCCTTGGTTGGATCCTCGGGGCCCAAACTCGAGCATGGCTGAGTCCTGCCGAGTTCTGGTCGAACTCCCCAGACTCGCCGAACTCGTCGCTTCCCGGAGAGCCCCGAGCCCTGGACATGGCCAGCAAGAGCAACATAAAAAGTAAAAAAAAAAACATAAAAAATGATGGTTAAGTTTGTTTTTTTTTCTTATATTATCTCGCCAACCCTAAAAGCAACCTCATTTCATTCATTTGGAAAAATAGGAGGAGAAGAGAGGGCAACCAACAAGCTGTTGAAGACAAATACATGGCCATATATCATTTGGGAAGCTTCATACCAGTAAGGAGGTGCATTGAGAGCTCATTACCAATGATTGGGAGGAGTTTTCATTTCATTCCAAGCCAAATATAAGAGGTAAGTTTGATTTTTATTGGTTTTTTTTGTGTTTTTTTAACAAATAATTCATTGTAATTTGAAAAATCAAATTTTTTTTTAGTTTGCATTTTTTTTTGCAAACCCTACTTGCTACTTAAATAATTTTATAAACCCTACTTTTTATTGCAGCCACATTCATTTTCAAATCAAAACATATTATTACTTTCACAATGTCTCAAACCCTAGGCAGAAAAGACCCTGCTTGGAAACAAGCTAAAATCTTTCCCGGAATGAAAAAAGGAGAAGCAAAATGTAAATACTGCAAAACAATATATCATGGAGGAATAAATAGATTAAAATACAATATTGCATGCATACCCATCCATGATGTAGTGGGATGCCCTATAGCACCTCCTGAGGCTGTTCGTGAAGTGTAGGTGCAATTAGAAACTTTTGAATTGCAAAAAGAAAAGAAAAAGAGATAGAATCACGAATTGGTGAGTTTGGGAGTTGGACAGGGACTTGGTGCTATTGGAGATGCTTCTTCCATGCCTCCATACCATCCTAGTGCTAGTGCTTGTGCTAGTGCTACTGCTTCTGCACCATCTGTCCCTGTGCATACTCCTAGTATTGGTGGTGCTAGTACTGCTAGTGGTAGTGGAAATATTAGGATTGGCCCTAGAGTTTGTAAATCTAGGGTGGACTCATATTTTGTACCACACACTACTCCTAGTTCCCAACCATCGCTTGAGAGCATGGGTTGGAACAAGGACGCACATGATGCAGCAAAAAAGATAATTGTAGACTTTTGGTACTACTGCACCATTCCTTTCCATGTAGCCAGGTAATTATTTTTCATTTAATTGTTTTAAAATTTATATTTAAACTTTATTATTTTAGAATCTAGATGTATCTCATTATCGAATTCAAATTTAGTGCAGTTAAAATCTTAAAACTTTTCATTTTACAATACTTATGTAAGTAACTTATTAATTTTTTTATGACATGTTTTAGGTCACCTTTTTCAAAAAACATGATTGATGCCATAACCATATGTGGGCTGGGGTTCAAAGCCCCTTCTGAAGATGAATTAAAGGGCCCACTTTTGACTCAAAAAGTGGCCGATGTGAAAGCACAATTAGAGGAGCAGCGTGTGTAGTGGAGGAGGATTCGTTGCACCATCATGACTGATGGTTGGACCGATAGGAGAAATAGGACGCTGCTTAATTTTCTAGTGTGCTCCGGAGGTAATTGTACTTCCCTCAATGCATTGAAATTTTTGAATTTGATTTAGTGATTAATAATTTAATATGGCTGATTTTTGTTTTTTAATTTATTAAATAATTAGTTTTGCTTATTCTTTCAGGTGACACTATCTTCATTAAGTCCATTGATGCTTCTACCCAATTCAAAAATACCACATATATGTGTGAGGCTATAGAGGAGGTGATAGATGATGTGGGGGAAGACAATGTAGTGCAAGTGGTGATAGATAATGCAGAAAATTATGTTGCTACTAGTAGATTATTGATGGAGAGGCACCCTACTATATTTTGGACTCCATGTGCTGCCCATTGCATTGACCTCATGATGGAGGATCTTGGCAAGCTCCCATAGATCAAAACATGTGTGGATGTAGCAAGAAACACTTGCAAATTTATATACAATCACACATGGGTGCTTAACCTTATGAGGCAATACACGGGGTTGAGGGAGTTGTCTCATCCTGGCATCACTAGGTTTGCAACAAATTTTATCACATTGCAATCCTTGATTCGGTCAAAGGTAGATTTAAGGCACATGTTTGTTGGTGAGGAGTGGTCTTCCTCATCCTTTTCTACAAGCACTGCAGGGATTGGTGTGGCTGATTGCATTTTTGATGAGCAAGGGTTTTGGAAACTAGTGGAGGAGATTATGAAGGTAAAATTTTGTAGACATGCAAAACTGACATCATACATCTCGCTTTAACTAATATCAAATCCTGCTATTAATCAATTAAAGCAATTTATTGATTAATTTACTAAGGTTCATTAAATAAATCAAAATTATTTAATCAAATCCTTAAAGTTCTTCTCATTTGATTTATCAAATGTCACCTCTTAATATCCTCCAAGTTAATTAATCTACATTAATTAACTTCTAATCATAATTATCATTCTCTAGCTTTTGACTCAACTAGAGTCAAATCTAAACTCCTAACTAACCCACCCACTTGCACCAATAAATCATTTATTTGATTTATTATTTCCTCTAATTACATTCAAAATAGAATCAAAATGGAATATTCTTCCAATTTGAATCTTCCCCCCAAAAGGGACTTGTCCCTTCCAACAAGGTTTTAAATGCTATTTGCACAAGTCAACATGGCATTTATTGCACCTTTCATCCCCCCAACACATGTCAAGTCATTCAAATTCAAATTTGAAATTGGCACATTTGCCAAGACTTGCACATTCCTCACCCTCTCACACATTGACAAGTGGCATCTTGTCATTGGCCCATGAATGATCCCACATTCATCAATTTGGCCTCTCCTCTCTTCAAGCTCAACTTTAAGTTGAAGGCTTCTCTCCTTCAAACAAGACAATAGCCACATATCCAAGCATCTACACTATAGGCAACTTGAGTTCAAGCATCTCATTGTCTATATCATTATCTTGGCAATCTAAGCTTATCAAGGATTGGGAAAGGGCATCCTTTCTACATCATAAGGAGCACCAATCCAATATGGGATAGATTTGTATTTAGGTTTTATATGCTTCCTTTGGTTTTTTTGTTTAAATGTCTCATGTAGCATATCTAACTTGATGCAATATCTCATAAGGATGTATGTTTCTGTTTATATTGTTTTTGTCATGTTAACTAACCAATTTGTAGATTTCACTTATTTATGAAACATGTTTCCACTTTGCAGTTTATTGAGCCCTTGCTAGTTCTCCTACGAGTTGCAGATGGGGAGAAGCCCGCAATGGGCTACATATATGAGGGCATGGATAGGGACAAAGAGGCCATCAGATGAGTCTATGGTGGAGTTGAGGAGAAGTATCATCCCATTTGGGAGATCATTGATAGGAGATGGAAAAACCAACTTCATAGGTCCATCCATGTAGTTGTATATTTCATAAATCTGACCTTCCAATTCCGCCGTGATATCTGTGGAGATAGAGAAATTCTTAGTGGTCTCTACTCAACGATAGAGCGGATGTTGCCCGTTGTTACTACATAGATAGTGCAGGAGATAGATGCCTTCACTAAGGCACAAGGAGACTTCTTCGCACGTCAAATGAGCAAAGACATTAGGACAACATTAATACCAGGTAAAAATATATTTAAGAGCATAATTGTCATCTTTTTATATTGTATTTTATTATTAGATGTTGAAATTGAAACTTGAAATAAGATTGATTTTGTTTCTTTTTCTCATCTCAGATATATGGTGGGAGTTGTTTGGTTCTGATACATGGAACTTGCAAAATATTGCCATTTGTCTATTGAGCCAACCATGCAGTTCATGCCATTTGGAGTATTTTTGAGAACATACACTCCAAGAAGCACAATAGATTGATAGTGGAGAGGATGAATGACTTGATCTATGTTCATTACAACCTTTGGCTCATATACAGGAAGCTTTTTGACCACAACAACACCTCGATCAATCTAGGAGTAACTTCTATGAGAACCTCAACAGGACCTACATAACACAGAGCTAGTTTGGATCACTTTCCAAACTTAATAGAACTCTTGTGAGGCTTGACTCTAAGGAAAACCTTCTCTTCCATTGAGAAACATCTAGCAACATGCTTAGCATCCACAAAAATCTTTTTCTTATCATTTTCCTCTAATAACCTTTTCTTTATAAACCTAACTTGTTTCTCCATTTCTAATAGAATGTTTTTCTCATGTCTGATCCTATCTTCTAGCTTATCCCAGCTTATTGGTGTTCAATACTTTCTCCCATATAATTCTTCAAATGGAGTAATTTTTATAGAGGAATGATAAGAATTATTGTATGCAAATTCCACCAATGGTAAATAATCTTCCCATTTGTATTTCCGATCTATGCAATTGATACATTCTGAGTAGATATTCTAACACTTAGTTTATCCTTTATGTTTGATCATATGTCTTGTTAGAGTAATAGGTTAATTAATTAAGTCACCTTTTTCTTTACTTTTTACTTAAGCTAAACTTAGGCACTTTAATAATTACTTTATTAAATCCTATGGTTCACTTTAGGGTTTTGATCTCATTTCTTAACGATTGATCTCTTTGTAATTATTAATTCTTGTTTATACAATTTCACCCTCTTGGTTTGAAGAAAAAATATTTGTGTTGTTTGAATCTCTTCTACGTGATAGGTTATTTTTCCTGTAGGTGATCACTAGGTTATGTGAGGTTGGTTTTTACAACTTCAACATGGTATGAGAGCTTCATATTTGTAGCTTCTCATTCATCTTTTGAAAGATTCAAGCCTTGAAAGAGTATTTTGGTGTATCTTAAGTCACTTTTGATCACACCATTATATTCAAAGTGTTGGAAATAGTCAAGATTGGACTTTGTTTAATCAATTTTGGACTGACGGGATCAGATCTGCAAGGGTTTCTATGAGTGCCTTTTTTCTTAGATCAAGAGGGTACCTACAACTTTAAATGTTTTTCATCCCAAACGAGCCTCACTGTTGCATCCATTGCAGCCAAAAACCCTAAAAATGTCTGTCAAATCATCCAATTTGGTGAAGTTAGCCTCTGAGACAATTTTTTTTGCATAGGGGACCGTATGACCCCTGTATGGGTCTATGCACATCTTTTGAGAAAAAAATTATTAAGAAAGGTGAAATTTGTTTGGTTGATGGTTTTTAAAAATTTTAAATTTTAGAAATTTTAAAAACTTAGTTCAAAAGTTAAAAAACAATTATAAAAAAGCAAGCACAAAGAATTTTTAAATTTGGAGGGGGGGGATTAATTATAGGGTACTACAGGTATGGTAGCATTCTATACATGTGTTGGTTCATTTTCCAAGGGGACCACTATTTTTTCTCTACCACAAGTGGCTTGCAAACTAGTCGACCTTTTTTTTTTGCTCGGTGTCACAATCATTTCCTGGAAGATGTCAATTTTTCCAGCAAGTGCATATTTTTTGGCCAACAAATCTTCTATGATAATATTTTATCATATTTGGGAATATTTCATCCACTATATTTTTGCATGGGGGGGTTTCTATTGTTGGTGCTAATGCTTCCTTGGTTTCACATTGGATTGAGCTATGTATACAATATTTGTTCCTATGTACTTTCAGATGTAGCATACATCAGTGGTTGTTTACGTGCATTTCGATGAGATGGATCACTTACCATATGGAAACTCTTGCATTCCTACTCCTTGAGGTTCTTCATTCAACACACTATCAGTCATATTCGACAAAAATCTATAGTCTCATGCTTTTGGATGTTCTACATGTTCCTATTTTTCATAACACTGTCTTATTTGGAGGCTTCTTTAGTCCTTCACTTTGCTTTCATCTCTTTTTGGAGTAGAGTTTTTCCCATGAGGTTTTCTCTTTTTCTCTACTTTATAGAGATTTTGGTTGTATTTGGCTACCTCATCAGGCCTAGTTGTTGGGATCCATTGTTGGTTTTTCTTATTGTAACAAGATTGATCTTCTAATATATCTATGGAATTTCCAATTCCAATAGAAGGTAGCTCGAAGGACCTGGACCAACTGATGAGGATTTTAACAAAACCTCGTACACTTTAGGCTCTACAAGACCCAAGAGGGTGATCTCCTTAATCTGTTTATAACCTTTGCACCAAACTTATAAAAAATAATTAATAATAATAGATAATCTCATTTAATAGCTCAACACAATAGGATAATACTGAATAGAATTGGTTGTTCATCAATAGTATCAACTACTTGGAGCATGAGATGATTACAACAATAATTCACAACTTAAGATATTCATTGATTTGTAATTTGTAGGAAACTCTAAACAAAGACAAACAAATATCAAACCTCACAAACAAGTACAACCTAGATTAGTGTCGTATACCATTGGAGGAGTCAAATTCATAAGCATTTAAAGGTTTATGACAGATTCAACACATAACAAGTAAGATCCCTGATAATATTGCCTTACAATATCATCATATATGTATTCTAACCCACTACTTCTTATCCAATCCGTATATAAAAAATAACCATGTATGATCCTATTCAAGCACTTTAAATAATTCTTTGAATTATAGCTAAAGTGAGAATCATACACACCACAACAATGAGATAAACGAAACAACCCTTGATTATTTTATTCAAGATTCTAATATGCTAATACAATGGAGAGACATGAGTTTGAAATAAATTCTTTTAATTCAACTTCCAGTACTGTCACAAAATATCAAATTCCCATGAATCCAAAACCTACTGCAGAATGAAACAAAACCTAAATTGCATTTTCGCTAAAACTATCATGCTATACAATTTTCTTTGCATCTTTTCCTAGACTCGACACAAAATTATCTAACGTGCTAACTCGTATTTCAAGCCTTGAAATCCTTATTATAGATAATGAAGGATAAAACAAGCATCGAGCCAGAAATACACCTTTCATCGGTCACTTAGACTGCCTTATGACATTTCAAAAATTTGTTACAATAGCTACATCCGTAGAGAATCTTCCTGTTTATCCCATTTGTTGGAAAATAGCTGTTGCATTGGCTGTACTTCAAGAAACCTACGCCAAAACTATAATAGATGAGTTGTTAACTGTCAGTGGTCAACACTATCCTACTCTTCCTCAATTAAATATTTGTCCACCCATTTCTGATATTCTTCATCTGTCGGCCAATCAAAATTCACCACCTCATTCACCTTAGCATTGTAAGGTGTATACTTTACTGCTACCTAATTGGAATCTCTTTCAAAAGACTCCAAAAACATACTAGTACCAATGATTTTATCCATACAACTTACCAACAGATCATAATCTGAGTCATCACAAATAAATTTTATCTGTGCATTGATGACTTCATCCGCTCTATCCTGCCACTACTGTAGTGATCTAACATCTCCCTGTGCATCTATTATGTGTAGTAAAGAAGTATCACTCGAATCATCAAAACTATTTACCAATTCCTTAATCTTCCTACTCAAATCATCTGGTAAGGCTTGAAAAAATTTCAGTGACTTCACAAAAATTTGAGTAGGCCTCAATGATTGGGGCATGTTATCTGCATCAAAATTTAGAGGCCTTATACATAATATCTAGGTCATTGGCCCTAGGATCCACTTCTCAACCAAGGGTAAAACTATTTCTTGATCCCTAGTAATATTCTTTATTGCATCCAAGAATAAAGATTATAAAGAATATATGTTGATGGTAATCTACCATCAGCCCTCTCATTTAGGTGCCTCAAAACTGTATCAACAACTTCATTCTTCTTGGCAACTTCTCCCTCCTCACTTGCTTTTAAATCTTCCTGTAACTCTATGATCTTATTTAGAATCTTCTTCTTAGTGGGATCCATAGAGTATCCAACCTCTTCTTCAACTAGCTCTAACCTACGACTGAGAGCAGGAACCTAGATGGGGGATCTTGGAGTAGAAATAATTGGAAAAGCAGGAGGTATTGATCCTGATGTAGAAGGTAGTGTCATGATACTAGGAGCACTGGAGGACTCCCCCACTTGCCTATAATTCAGCCTATCTACCTCAATTTGCAGCTCATCCTTCCTTTGCTACATCCTACTATACTCTCCAATTATGATGTTATACTTCTCCATCAAGCTTTTCTTTTCAGCGTCTTCTCTCTCAACTATCTTCTAGGCCAATTTGGCCACATTTACAATCAAGCTTGTAGCTTATGTAGTTGAAGTTTTAGAAGCTCTCTTGACTATTAACCCTCCCCTTAGGTTTGGGATAATATCAATCACATTTGGCTTTCTACCCTGGGGTGCCAATGCCCAAATTGCTATGGTCTCATATTCCTCACTAAAGGAAGAGTCTTACAGAGCTGACTTGGCCTCTTCCTCACTATTCTACATGGGATGCTTGGACTTTAAAATAGCATTGAATGTGACTACATCTTCTATTTCGCACTCAGAAAAAATCAGAACACCAGCGTGGGTCACTAATTTCCTTCCCTCCTCACGAGTGATGCTTTTGAATTCCTTCATTAATTCAACCTTTACCTCATTATCATTCTCCTGATCAGACCTATCAGGACTTAATTCTCTTCTCTTCTTGCATTTTTCTTGGTATTCTTCTAATTTAATCCTCCACACCAATTGCAAGAAAACTGGAGTTTTCACAAATGCATCATCATCCAAGAATGCCTTGCATGCCTCCATTCTGGCATCTTGCACACATTGTCCCTTCACATTCATATCAAATATTACTAACTGGGTTGATCTAGGAGGGGAAGGGATACCAACCTACATGTCTTGATCTATGACAATTATCTCATCCATCAGAGTCTCTTGTACTTCCTCAACTCACTGCCTCTTAGGGCTTGGCTCTGATGGTAGTAATGCAGGATCACTTTCTGGTGGTGAGTCCAAATCAATAATTCTTATTCCTCTAGGTGGTATGATCTTCGGATCTGGCTGTGATGATGTATTCATTATTTTTTTTCCTTTCTTATCTCTCTCCTCCTCATCACTACTTTCGTTCCTCTTTCTCTTGTAAAGAGGACAATTCATTGAACGTTGATAAGTGTCCCTTGTTTCTGCAGGCCTCACCTCTGGTCTTTGTATGCCAAAATCAAATTCCAAGTTGACCTTCTTGGTCATCAAAGTACTCATGATCTCTCTGAATTTGTGCATCAATAAATCAATTTTCTTGTGGAACGGAGTGAATTCCATTAATGGATCATATGGGCATCTGCAGGATCATCATGGAAAAATTAGGCCCTTAAGTGGCAATAAAATTCAAAAAAATCAAAGTTAGGCAACTTGACATAAAAATTTGAATTAGTTAACTATATTATTTCAAAAATATGTAAGAATAGAATATGTTGCAAATTGAATTTATTTTCTAAAATACTAGGTTTATTTTTATTTAAAAAAAATCTATTTGGTGAAAATTTGAAATTTCAATGAGTAGTACTTAAATTTCAGGGAAAAAATAAGAAGTAAGTGTCTGTCTGACCACCCTAAACACAATAAAATGATAATATGCTTTTATAATATTTCAAATATAAGTAGAAGACTCATGTCCTGATGTGATGCATATTTTTTTGTAATTTTTTTCCAAGTAAATAATTAATTATGATTTTTTTGTTACAACTTTTAAAACATATAAAAACGCATGTCTAACCACCATAACTTGGTCAAAACTTCATGAAATTCAATTTTTTTTTTTTTAATCCTATAGTATGTGAAGCATAATGTGACACATGTTTTAGATTCAAAAAATGTGATACCCTTTGAAAGCTATAGATGTTTTTCAATCAGCCTATCAATCAGGACTTTAGTCGTAATTCAAATAGAAAATGAATAATAATTATTTATTAAGTTCAAAGTAAAGCATAATTTATATTGGTGGAAAAATAAGAATCTCCTTTAAAAACCCTTTTCGTTTCATCAATTTTGGGTAAAAAAAAAGTCGTCAGCCAATGGACCATCATATTACTAACATATCACCACTTTTTGGCCCATCATGATCCTGCACATACCCATATTTTCGATCCATTTTATGCACTCTAGCCAAAAACTTTTGATATGCAATCCATTTCTCCTTGTTGAATTCCTATCTATTTAAATCAAACCCATTCCTCATTAGGTCCTCAAAAAAATTAAACTCATGTACAAACTTGCCACCCTTAATTTGTTGCCTAAAAAGGGCAAAGAAACCCTCAGGGTCATGCTGTCGCCTGGAACCACTCCTCAAATGAAAAACATAAAAATATCTGCCAAATTGGACCCATCCTCCCTTGGAGAAAACAAAATTAGACACAATGGTATAATAAGGGAACAAAGTCCCTTTTCACCTCCCTGTCAGGTTGTCTTCATGAATACAACCTATTTGCCACATGACCTTAGCAAATCTCATTCTTGATGGCACATTGAATGGGAGGATAGGTGGAGTTCCTTTGAAGCCATACACTCTTAGAATAGTGTTGAAAGGGTACAAGATGATGTCACCCCAATTTTGACAAATTTTCTAATCAGGCTTCCTCGCCTTTAGTCTGAGAAAGTCATGTAGATCCTCAGGGATCCTAGGCACATTTACTATCAATCAAGCCCTGAGTTCGGAGGCAAGGCAATTGTCAAATTGCACAAAATTGGCACCTCCTCTGTTGTATGATAGATTTGTAGTCTAAACCTGCACCAGTAACCTTTCTCCATTTACATCTTGCCTCAGCTCCATCTTCTCTAAGAAGAAGTTAGAATTCCTGTACAAGAACCTATGCATTAACAGGGAATACAAAAAGAAAGGAGTCCCAGTATCCCCTACCTGCAACTTCAACAATCCCTCATGTATCCTTTCTATTAGAAAATATGCAAAGTCATAGACCACAGAGAAATTAGGATGCTGAATTTGGGCCCCCATGAACATATAGGCGATTGGCATTACAATATTATGGCTAAAACCCAAAATCTGGCATAGTGAATAAAATGTAGCCAAAAAGTGATTGGCAAAGTAGCTTAGCCTGAAAGGCTCCTGGTCATTTGGGCTGATATGAATTGTCAAACTACCTGCCTTAGCCAGATGAGGAGGAAGCAACTTCAATCTGAAAAGTGGCTTTGATCTTGCATATTCCATCTTCATCTCCTCAAGATCAATTGGAACCAAAAATAGACTAGGTTCACTCAAGTCAAATACTTGTTGAATTTCCTCCATGCTTATACTTAACAAAATCCCACCATCATTATTCCTTATCACTCTCGTAACAGGGTCATAACGTGCTACCACTTCCCTAAGTAGGTCCACATCAAGGAACATGTTTGGCACTACTAGCTTCCCCATGTTGTATCTCCAACCATTAGAAAAAGGGTGAGGTAAATTTCACTGTCCATACCACAGCCTAAACATTTCCAAACCAGTCATAGGAACCCTAGCATCTGCAATGTTGTAATTCTTGCACATTAGTCCTTCACCTAGGGTTCTTCCATTCATCAAAACTAAAACCCTTCTCCTATCATTTGTTGACAATGGTAGTGGATCCAGAAAATTGTCATACAAATTTCTCTGTAAATAATCAACATGGCCCGAATGTTGCTTTGGTGGTGCCATCTCAAATAAGCTAGGGCCTCTTTAAAAATCTCAAATTTTGAACAGACTAGGGCTACTTAGAAAACAAAATTACAACAAAACCTTGCAAATTCCCACAATTCAACAAACTAGTAACCCTACGACAAAATTCAACAATCCCTCTTAAAAGCACACCACAATTCTTCACAAAATCACAGTCAAATTAACCAAGCAGTACAAAAAAATAACTCATGGATTTAATGCTTTGTAGAAGACCAAACTGCTGATGTGACTGCTCAAAATTCGTCCCTGGCTTTGAAACTTCTTCGCAAAGATGCTTGAATACTTTGTGGTGAAATAACATGAAGGAAAAATAATTTATGTCAATTGAATTGAGCAAGTAAATGTCTCATTCTCCATTAAAGCTCACTCACATACTGCACCAACGGCTCCAATCGTATTTGACGTGAATTCAAATTCCAATCGTCGATCTTTCACTTTTGTTAGATCATCAAATGGGTGCCTACAAAAAAGTTGATGCAACCTCCACCTAAGCACCAAGGGCCCACCAAATTATGCATCACCGAGGAAATACACATGGCACTCGCTTGTGATATCACAATCAGTAAACTCCTTGCATCTTTGGATCATGCGATGGTGGGAAACCGTTGATCTCCACCATCGACAATCGTGTTCATTCACAACAGTCACCAACACTGAACATAACCATCGAGCAAATTTTCATCATGATTATAACATCACCATTGATTTTGAGCATGTGCATCTCACAACTACTTTAGTAACCTATTATATAATGTATTAAAACTCGATATAAATATTAAAGCACTTTGATTATTATTTCGGTATCACCAACTGAGACACCTGACGCTCACACGTCATATCGCAATGAGTTGAAAATAAGTGGTGAGGTCATCACGAGATTGCAGGGAGCGACCAAGATCAATTGTTGGGTGATCAACGGTCATTTAAAATCATTCCTTGCAAAATATAAAACAATTATTAAAGGGACAAGGGGACATCGCCTAGGATGACGACAAATGATGAATTAATGTTGTTTTTAAAACATGAGGGCATGGGCAAACCTAAACTTAGGAAATAATAAAGTTAGGAATAAAGATTTAACTTTGTTTATTAGAAGGGGCCCGACCTAGATGAAGCAATGGGACATAAGTCATTTTAAAACCCACTCCAAAAAGGTAACAGCCAAATAGATCTTACCCAAGGTATTAGATAGAACATTAGGATTTTCATGAAGGCAAACATAAAAAAGCCCAGCCTTAGGTTTCTTCTGAATCATATGACATACCAGTACAAAGGCAGGATAATAATGGAATTCAAAGAACAAAATTTGAAGCTGCATCATCCATATTTTCCTTCATGCATTTTGTCCTTATTTTCTTAGCTTCTTCATAAGTTCATCTTAAGGGGGTGTTAGAGTAATAGGTTAATTACGTAATTAATTTAATCATATCGATTGATTAATTAAGTCACCTTTTACTTTATTTTTCACTTAAGCCAAATCCATGAACTTTAATAATTACTTTATTAAATCCTAAGGTTCACTTTAGGGTTTTGATCTCCTTTCTTAAGGATTGATTTCTTTGTAATTATTAACTCTTATTTACGCACTTTTACTCTCTTGGTTTGTAGAGAAAATCTTTGTGTTCAAATATCTTCTATGTGATAGGTTATTTTGCTTTCAGGTGATCACTGGGTTCTATGAGATTGGCTTTTAGAACTTTAACATGTCTTAGGGTTGTATGCTAAACATATGTTTAACTATGTACCAAGTAAAGAAAATAAGGTTTTCCAAAACCCTAATGTTACACAAACATCCCTATCTGAGATAATTTTCTTAGGAAATTCATGTAACCTAAACACCTCTTGCACAAACTTTCAAGCTATTGTAGGAGCTCCATTTATTAGGTTCCCTGGAATAAAATTGGCTACTTTGGTGAGCTTATCCACCACTACCAAAATAGAATTATGGCTATTCCTTGACATGGTAATCCCATGAACAAAATCTATGTCAATGATATGCCATTTCCTCTCCAAAATCTAATGAGGATACAATAGTCCTGTTGGGTGATGATTCTCTTCCTTCACCCTCTTCAACTCTAGATAACTTCCTAAAAACATTGCAACATCCCTCTTACTTCCTTTCTATAAATACAACATATTCCTACCAACCAATAGCTTTTCTTACTCTATGATGTACATAATAGGGTGTTGTATGAACTTCTTTCCACACCATATTCCTTAACTCCTTAGAGTTTGACCAGTACATAGATCCTCCCACTTAACCTTAGTAGACTATTAGGTTGAAAGTGAAACCCATCATACCTTGAATCTTTTAGATCATCTAAGAGTGCTTGTTTAACTTGTTATACTCATCACCCAAGGACCTCAATAACACTTGATTCTTGAAATCGATATGAATTGAAATTGTGGAGCATTTTTGCTGTAAGTGTTAACTTCTCTTTGTTTTGACCTTTTGGCCTTAAGGCCCTCATATCTCTTTCAACCTACATTTTTTTCCTACCACTTGTCATGTTGGTGCATGCTTTTGGAAGCCACACATGGATTTTTGGTCAAAAGAAGTGCAATGGATCCACGTAGTGGCTACACTAAATTTTTGGGATTTGTTTTCTCTTCAAGCCCGAAGTTGAACACGTGGCTTCCCCATGGGTGTTTTCCTCCAAATTGCTCTCCCATTTTGTATAGAATGCTTTCCCATTCGCCACATCACTTTTCTTTTGCTAGGGAGTTCTCTTCACCATCGGGGCAAGACTTTTACAAATATTGTTAAGTGGCAACACATTTGTTTCCTCCACCACCTTTAGAGTGAGCCTCTTTTAACATTTCCATTATTTCCTATTGTAGATCAAATCAATTAGGGTTAAGCATTTAAGGTCATATCTTCCTTTTGACAAGAAGACTTATACAAAGCTTGGTGAAGATTTGAGTCATCAAGCTCTCACCACCCATTTCTATTATGGAAGAAGCTGAATTTTTATTATCACATTAGATCCAATTTTTTATTAGGTTTTGAGGTTGTCTAGTCACAACACCTATTCGGGTTTTTAGATTTGGTGACGGAGAGTACTTAGTGCCTGTGTGCTGCCCTTTTCTTATAAAAGGGAAATTTTCCTAACGAAGATGCATGATCAAGGATAGATATAGATAGATTATCACTTGTAGTAGAATATGATATAGTAGATTTTTGGTAGAGCTTTAATTTCTCTTTTGTAAATGATGTCAAGACACTTGTTTTAGTTGTTTGACCTTAGCATTTATTAGAAATATCAAGAACAAAGTTGTATCAAATTATGCTCATGTGGCCTTTATTTTATGCTTTATTCTCAATCTTATATGTATCAAATGCTCTATGCTCTCATTATTTATGTATATAGGTCTTGATTATAAAATTTCAATTGTTAAGCTTCTATGATCTCTCAACCTCAACTTACATGAATTTAATCATGTTTTTGATACTCTTTCAATTTCTTGTTAATGTTCTTGGTGGTTTCATATTATTTTGTTAAGTGGAATAGCTCTAGAAGAAATTAAAGTATCTTGTTTGATATTGGGTTTCCTTTTTCTATTTGAACCTTAATGGGTGCTTCCCAAGGGAGAATTTGAGTGCCTACTCTATACCTATTTCATCCATTGTTGTTTGTTCTCCTTCCAACAATGAAGGGTCTATGGCATTTTGTGTTCACTTCATTAGAAAAATGGAGTTGTTAAGGGTCTTGAAATTTTATAAAACCTTTGGCACATTGCCACTTTTAGTTTTCCTTTGTACATTTCCTTCTCCTTTTTCCCATATTCTTTAACAATCCCAAATATTATTCAGTGAGGCACAAGCAAGTCCTCCAGTCATTGAATTTCACATAAGGTTGTTCAAGAGAAGGGTAATATTTTAAGGTTAACAGTTCTATTTTTGGTATGCTTGGTCAGACCAATATCTTTTATAGCATCTAATACCTAGCCTAGAAGAGACACCTGAATCAGATTAGTAGAATAAATTGGTAAAATCATGCCTAGAGTCCAAACTAAGGCATCATTTAGAGGTAATTTTTAGTATTCTCAATTACCCTCTTTGGCCCCTAAGAGAAAATGAGTCAGAGGTTCTATATCACTTTTCAAAATAAAGAGAGTTAAAAGTGCTAGTACATAGTCTAGAGCCTTATCTACCCCTCAAGGTGGCTAAACTTTTCAAATCATAATACTTGTTTACTCGGTTCATAGGGGTTTATTTTCAATCGCTCTCCAAGGATCTCCTAGAAATTTCATAACCTATGATAGTGGTAGTTTACTAGTTTCACCCACCCATCTAGATGTTTGGCCCACCATCCTCACCAATTCCCTTAGGGAAATCTCGAGGTTTACCAAGAAGGATTCTAAAATGCCTTCTGAAAATCTCCAAGACATAGAAAAGGTCGGTAGTGTTTATAACATTGCAAAGAAAATCAACACCCTCAGACTATTAGTTTCATCCTTTAAAGGAATGACTTAAGATTGGTATAGATCCTTACCTCCCAATACCATCCGCTCTTGGGATGACCTCAGTAACAAGATTATTGATCATTTTATAGAGAAGGGAAATCGATCATCCCTATTGTAGCAATTAATAACAATAAAGAGATTTCCAAAAGAAGCTATGATGAACTTCAAAACCATGTTCCATAACTAGAAAAGGACTCGCATGATATCAGACCTCTAGCAGCTATGAAATTTATGTTCTATCTGAAAGCCTTCAATTTAGATATCATGATCATGGTACAATCACTTGGAGGTGATACTCTGCTCGATGTGTATAACTTAGTTGTGAGAAAAAATAATTATTTAATAGACATTGGGAAGCTCCTAGCACAACCATCGATGTTGATGTTCGCAAAGATCTTTGGCATAACACAAGAGGAGGTATCTTTGAGCATACTTGCTTCACATCCTAGCACATTGGTTGCATCACCACGTTCGATGTATGTGTACCTAAATACACAACCGACTTCATTAGGCTCTTCTTTATTGGCCACAAATGTCAATGACATGAAGAATTTAATGAGGACTTTCATAAATGAGCTCATCATTATTCGACATTAGCATGTAGTACCTCCAAATCCCCCCGTGCAGAATTATCGAGGGAGACCACCCTTCTAGCACAACAAGTACCAAGGAGCTCCGAGAGGGGGTAATTAGTTGCAGACGTTAGGATAGATGGTCCCAGTGACAACTCCATTACAAACAACCAAAACCAACACAAGCAAGGACTTGATTCCAAGTTAAAACAACCTGGTAGAAGATACAAATGCTAGGAGTTTTTTGTGCAATGGTTCAAATATTCCCAAAAATAGTTCGTGGGGAAATATTCAACAAAAGGTGGTAGAAAAAAGAAGTCAAGGAATTCTTATGGACACCGAAATTTATTAGATTGATAATACCAAATTTAGTGGGTATGTGTAGGATCATCATGGAAAAAACGGGCCCTTAAGTGGCAATGAAAATTTAGAAAATCAGAGTTAGACAACTTGATGTAAAAATTTGAATAAGATATCTATATTATTTCAAAAAAATGTAAGAATGGAATCTATATAAAATTGAACAAAGTTTCTAAACTACCAGGTTTATTTAAAAAATAAATAAATATATTTGGTGAAAATTTGAAATTTCAATGCAGTAGTACTTAAATTTCAGAGAAAAAATAAGAAGTAGGTGTCTGTCTGACCACCCTAACCATAATAAAATGATAATATTTTTTTATAAGATTTTAGATATAAGTAGAGGACTCATGTCTCGATGTGATGCATATTTTTTTGTAATTTTTTCCAAGTAAATAATTAATTATGATTTTTTTATTACAAATTTTAGAAAATATAAAAACTTGTCTCTCTGACCACCTTACCTTGGTCAAAACTTCATGAAATTCAATTTTTATTTTTTTAATCCTATAGTATGCGAAGCATAGAATGTGAGACATGTTTCCGATTCAAAAAATGTGATATAGTTTGCAAGCGATAGATGTTTTTCAATTATCCTATTAATCAGGACTTTAGTCGTAATTCAAATAGAAAATGAATAATAATTATTTATTAAATTAAAAGTAAAGGATAATTTATATTCGTGGAAATCTGAGAATCTCCTTTAAAAACTCTTTTCATTTCATAAATTTTGGATAAAAAAAATGTCGTTAGCCACATGGGCCATCATATCACTAACATATCACCAATTTTTTGCCCATCATGATCCTGCACATACCCTAGTGCTTAGATGTAGGCAATGTCCCTAGAGCAAGAATTGGATATCTCCCTTGACCAAGCACTCTTTTCTTGGATGGAGGGAGAAGACTCAATATTTAGAAATGAAGTCCTGACCATGAGAACACCACAAGTACATTTGGACTATAGTACCAGAATAAAGAGAAGTTTATCAAAGAATACCTATTGCATGTACCATTGGCACCACCAGCCCAACAACCATAGTGACCTTAGCCGCAAGTACCATAATCACAATCGCAAGCCACGAATAAGGTTCTTGGTCTACTTGTGGTAGACCAACCTTTTCCTAAGGCATAATAAGCACCCTTGTTCAGACCAAAGGTCCAACCAATCAGAATGCTTAATGTGGTGGTTCAATTGAAGAAGGCTCCCACCAATGTATCTCTTTGGTAGATCCTATCCATTCTAGAGAAGAAAAATTTACTTCAAGATGTGTTTAATAGAGAGGAACAAACTCTACCAGTAGATCTAGTGCCACCCCACAACCAAGATAAGGGAAAAAGGCCCACGTTGGACCCCCAATCTTTGGAGGCACCAACATATAAGTGAATATGGAAGACAAAAAAAATGTAAAAGAAGTAAGTAATCCAAATCCCACTCCCTTATTCTTGACACTTATTGTAGGAGATAAGTTACTACATAATAACATGATAGATTCAGTGGTGAGTACTACAGTCACGCCCAAACTAGTATTTGACACCTTAAATTTGAAATATGAGCCCCTAAAGAAGGGAATTATGTAGCTAGATGGAAATAAATATTCCTTACCATAGGTCACATTTGGGGCCCTTATTTAACCTTGTATTCTTGTTTGAGCCAAACAATTCCTCAAGAAGTGGTCATAGTTGGCATTCCCCTTGTCTTCACAATGTACCTATCAAGGGACTTCAAAGAAAATATTAGTGGATACATGGCACTTGACTGGTCCCACTTAATACTAATGTCACGTATTGATTTTATCAATTATTTAATTACAATTATTAAATCATGACATTTGCATGTTTATGTTAGATGATTATTTAAATTGAAATTTAAATGCAAATGAAATGATTTGAATTCATTATTATGAAATTCGGGGATTGTCATTGCTGATGAGAATTTGAGTGCAAGTGAATGCAGGAACAGGTGAACGAGAATGAAGGCAAGACCATTGATCAGGTAGAGTCATTTTAGCCATTAGACATTAATAAGGATGATGGAATCTCACACACCACTTAGTTATTATAATGTATTTTTCGTAATGATTATGGTTGGAATTTTTTTATAAGATTATCTGATTGCTCAAATATATGTGAAAATGAATATGTTTGTTTTGAAATGGAAAGATTGATTATTTGCGAAAAGTTTAGTCAAATTGAGTATATTATGTTGTTATGTGGAAAAACTGATTTAAATGAAAGTAGAAATATATGTTTAAATAAAAATATATATAAAATATAGTTATTTAATGGAAATTAGAAATAAATGCAATACGTTTTAAATTTTAATTTAAATGAGAACAGTAGTAAACAATTGGTAAACGATTACCTCTCAACCAATTTTCGCATGCAATCAAGGAGAATAAAAAAACAATGAACTTGGAGTTATGGCCACCATTGCTGGGAATTAGGCATGGAAAGTGGATCAAATTTTATTGATAACTACACCTTATGCATGATAAAGAAAGGGAGGGAGAAAATCCATTTAAAAACAGAAAGAGAGTTGTTTGTTTGGATTCAGCTTATCTCAACCAGAGAAGAACCGAGTGAAGGGAGAACAACAAAGGATTATCTCCATCATATGCATGTGTGGAAGTAGGAGAGGGACGTAGCTAGAAAATAGGAAGAGAGAACATAAATCTCTCTCCACCTTACGTGAGTAGAAGGAGAAGGGACATACATGGAAAAAAGAGAGGAAGAGGGAGAGCTAAGCAAAGAAGGGAGTTGTTTTTAAATATGTTATCCCTCATGCACATGGGAAGAGAAGAGGAAAGGCGTGGCCAGAAGACAAAGGGAATTCAAAATAGAGAGATAAAAGAAGAGAACTTGGGAAGTGCGCGGGAGGAAGAGAGGGAGAGGAGAGACCAGAGGAAGGGTGAAGGAGAGAACAAAAAGGAGAAGTGTGAACTGCGTGGGCAGAGAGAAAGGAGGGATGAACAAAAAAGAGGAGCAAGAGACTAAAGGATTTGAGGAAATAAATTGTGTTGGAATGCATGAGCAAGTACAGGAAGAGAATAAGAATATAGATAAAAGACAGTCAGAGCACAGAGAGCAACCTACAGGAAATACACACATAGAAAGTAACATAAATAAAAGGATAAACATGCAAGTTTGAGGAGATTCGCAGCTGCAGGAGATTGATAGGTAGATTCGATGGAAATTATAATTACCAAACTCTCAATATTAATAATATTTACTTACCATTTTCTTTAGTTCATATATTTTAACAAATGAAAACATATTACTATTTTTATCAAATTTAGAAGAAAGTTGATATACTTGGCTGTAATTTTTATGGAGAGAAAGAACAACTTGAACAAAAAACTATTAAGAGACAGTAGATTTCTTTATTTAGAGAATGTTGTTTTTGTATACAAAAAGATACGCACAGAAAATAGTATGTTTTAGATTTATTCCATGACATATAGTAAAGATTCTCACCAGAAACAATATGTTTTTAGGCTCAAAAAACCTCCAAAAGAAAACTATCTGCGTTAACTCTACAGACAAAGAATTGGGAATTGCAAGAAAAGAACAAAAAAGATGGGGAAATTTTTACAGAATTATACAGTTGAATGTTTTTTGGTTTAAATAAAATTTAAACTGATAAGATAAAAATAGTTCCATGTATTTAAATATACTTGAAAAGTAAAAGTGAAATTTGATAATTATCTAGGAATGATACTAAATTGCTACGAAACATAATTAAATATGAGTAGTTTACGTTTTTTAAAAGATATTATTTTACGGAAATATGAAAAACATAAAAGAAAGAAAGTAAATTAAAAATATAATTACTTCGAAATGAAACAAATTAGAACAAGATTATATTGAGGTGTAGATGAATTTTATGATTAAATGAACCAAAAGAATGTGTGCTCATTTTTATTTTTTTTGTATGTACTTAGTTACATACATGTGATACACCTTCTATTTTTTAATGTGAATATGAACATAATGTTATTTACGATTTAAATCTACGAGATTATGGTATTTGAACCATGTTTTCTTGAAAATAAAAGTGTAGTTAAGATGTTTGGGAAAGATAATATTATCAATGGAACCATGCATGCTTGATAATTGAATGTGCATGACATTTTTTTGGAAAGTTACCTTTTGGGATGGGTGTCAAATATGGGTTTCTAGAGAGCATAGTTTTTCTTTTCCAAAACTAATATTATTTGTTGTGCATGACATTTTACTTGGCCAAGTAACTTAAGGACCATTGAAATATATGGAATATATATAACTCTCTACCATATCCTAGTATCAAACTTGCTTGTTTCTTAAATGAATTAAAAAAATGAAAATGCTTGTGCATTTACTACTTATACTAACCATGCATTAGATTCCATGTTGCTTGTCGACTTCATTTTGCTAAGCAATTCGTGTAGGATCGGGTATTCTTTGAATGATAAAGGAATTCTGGGAAAGCATAAGCTTCGAGGTTCGGTGGAAAAAGAACCTCAACCTTGTTCTTGTCTTCATGTTTCAAGATAAGCTATTGGATTGAAGATCAAATGAATATTTCTTGATTTATCTATTATATTTCATTATTGTATGATTATTGTAGAACTTAAGGTGACACAATGCCTAAGTCTTGAATTGTAAATTTCTTTTACAAGGTTTTCGTATTATTGATGTCTTGTAAGATGGCACATTTTTGAAATCAATTGGAAGTATTATGAATCTTATTGTAGACTTTAAGTTGATGTTTGGAATCTTTTGGATTAAACAAATTTAATTGAATGGAGTTACGATATTTTATGGAATGGAAATGAATTTATTAAAGGAATTATAAATTTTTTGGAATTAAAGAGTTTCACTCTTTACATTTGGTATTAGAGCCCTACGTTTGAACACTAGGGCCTTTGTCCATTACACTAAAGAAACATTCCTTGATGCAGGAATTGTTGATACATAATGGGTTCAAGAGGAAAAGGAGTTGCTGCAAGTAATGAGAATGCAAGGTACTAGAGTGGATAATATTGAACAAGAAGTTCGAGGAGTGAGAGAAGGACAAAATGCTCAGAACAAAATTCCCAAAAATCAAGAGTAACCCACCAATGAAAATCCAAGGGTTGAAGAACTACCAAATCCTGAAGCTAGGATTGAAGGGGAGTTGGCAAAAGACTTGAAAAGGGTAGCCCCACCCAAGTTTGATGGTAAGACCATCGGTGATGGAGCTAAAGCCTAGGTAATTGAAATGGAAAAGTTCTTTTGAGCTCAGGAATATGTCTAATGAGACCAAGGTAGTTTGGGTTGCATATCAGCTTACTAGAGAAGCTACTACTTGGTGGGATAATGAGAAAACTGAGAAGAAGATACTACTAGGTGGGACTACATGGGAAGTATTTTTGCAACATTTTAGGAAGGGATGGCTTCCACACCTATTCTTTGATAGAAAAATGACAGACTTTCAGAATCTAACACAGGGTGGTTTGATAGTTACTCAGTATTGGGAAAGATTCACTAATCTCCTAAAGTACGTACCATAGTATCAAATGGATGAGCGGTTCTGTATTCGGAAATTCATCCTAGGATTGAGGCCACAGATAGGAGCTGATGTGGATATTCATAATCCACTAACTATGGATGATATCTTTGAGGTCATAAAATAGGAACATAAGTTGCAA